>JBBPBX010026531.1:0-38022 GCA_038048925.1 Garcialebias charrua | reverse complement strand
GTTACTAGAGCACTTTCCTCCTCAGATAAACAAGTTACGTGTGGAACAAGGTCGATACATTCTATTGGTCTCCCAATATATTTGTTTGCACCAAGTCCAGGACTTTTCGTTCACGGCATCCTCTGAACTCGTTCTTCTGTCACCACGCAGTGAAGCGCTTTGACGTTTCAAAGTAAAAGCATTGCGGATGCGCTTCACTGGTTGTCTGCAACGATATCGTCCGGCCAGTACTCGTCCTGCATGTAGTGGTTCGACGAGGTGAAGCTCGGCTCAAGCGGAGCGTCGTCGTCCCTCAGCTTGTCCTGCAGCTCCAGCTCCCACTCTCCCTCCACCAGCTTGTAGAGGTCGAGGGTAGCCCGAGCGTCCTCCACCGAACAGTGACCTTTCCTCCCAACCTGAGCAGAAAAACAGCCTGAAGTACTCGGGGAGAAAAAATAAAAGATACAAACACGAGTCCTCAAGGGAACATGGTACAATCACTGAATGTTCTATTCTACTCAATTTCTGTAAAAGCCATGGACACAAAAACTTATTTTTAATTACTTCAAGCCAGATTCCAACAAAATGTGTGTGAGGATTTTGGTTAAAGTTTATGGATGTTTTTTTTTAAACTACCATATTTCCCACTGTACACATTGCACCGCCTTATATAGTAAGTCGCATCAGTCAAATATGTCTAATAAAGTGGAAAAATACATACAGGTGGTCCCCGACTTATGAGCGAGTTCCGTTACTACGAGTATCTCGTAAGATGAAAATCTCGTACGTCGGAACACGTGTTCTTGTAAGTCCGGATTTTCGGTCGTAAATCGGAAAATTTATGCTAGCGCTACTACGAACACTCGTTTTTCATCACAAATGTTCATACTAGTTCATGAACATGCTCAGAAACTTGTTTCCAAACGGTTAGCTAACACACTTTCATCTAAAAACACATAAAAGTGCTGTATTTTTTGTATGTGCTTTACAAATTTATTGCTCGTTCGCCAGTTCGTAAGTCCGGAACCTCGTATGTAAGAGCGCTCGTAAATCGGGGACTACCTGTAAATACGTCACATCTATTATGCGTCACCGCTGACAACACGTAAATGTGGGCCGGTGCTGTTCCAAACACCGACGGCGGCCAAATGGGAGCATGCACGGGAGAACTTTACCAAGAATTTAAGATTAACACTTAAAAACAATTATTTGTTTGCTCGAAATTAAATTAAATGTGTGTATCAATCTAACTTTAGCTTAATCAATGCACTTCCGTGGTCAAATCAGTTGCATTTCAAAACCCAATTCGCAGAAGCGCGCAGAGAGACGAGTCGCTGTGAAAATGAATAATTACCTGTATCTCCCTGTTCAGCAGCTTGCTGGCCAAGATTTTAAGGGAAGGGCAGCGTTCTCGGGGGAATCCGGCCAGTCGGCTCAGGAGACGTGTTGTGCACGTGTCCCTGACCATGTGAACGGGGTGGACCACGTTCAGCGCCTCAAAGTCGTGGTAGATGGAGTGACCCACGACCACTCTGTTTTCAAGTATTCTGAGGATCTGCAGAGCGAGTGAACAAAAAAAAAAAGACCAGATTATTTCCACTGGCATCAAACTGTTAAAATGTTTGAATCCAGTCACTGTGAACTTGCCACCACTCCCTGTGTACTTTTCATTTACGGTAATATGGAGCTCAAATCATGTCAACGAGTTCTGCTTCAAGTCGAACCACAAATCAGTCACAACTTAAGACCAGCACAACTACACAACAATACATCTACAGTAGCCCCTCACTTAAGCCTAGGATATAGTTGACGCGTCGCATAGGGCGCGCGGCCAAAGTGACGCAATCGCGAAGTCCCCGCCCCCGCGCGTGGTCGTGCACCTCCCAGATTTTGAAGCTCCGCAAGCTAGCGCGCGCGCCGAATTGATTGACAGGTCGGGTGTGGACCTCACCGACAGCCTTCACGCCAGAGCCTGCAGCTGTCTGCGCCGCTGTGGTCGTGGAAACGGCGTCGCGACGCATGGAGGAATGTTTTTTATGTGATTCAAATGTATTAAATTCCCCGAGCGAGCGGAAAGCCATTTGTTTTTGTTGTGTGATTTCAAACAGTTCTTCTTCTACGGTAGATTTCTTCTTCTACACCCTTTCTTGCAACATATGCACAGGTTTTAGAGGGTACTGCCACCTGCTGGTCAGTAAAAGAACAGCACTTTGCCATGCGCTGCCGTGCCACACTTAACACAGTGCGCGCGCAGCACGCGCGCTCCAGCTTGCGGACCAAAGCGCGAATATATCCGAGCCTTTATCGCGGGGTTTACGTTGCCTCCTGCTGCACCTGTGTGCTGAGCTTCATAAGCGCCCCCTCCCACCCATCTCCCTGCCAGATTGTCTAATTGCCTCGTGTCTGAAGTTTCTAGCATTCTTGCTCCTGCTCTCATTCCTAAAGCCCCCCGGACCCCTCCTTTCTTCTTCCGAGGATGTCTGTTGCGCGTCTCTGGGACACGATGGAGACAAACCCCACCCACTCCTTTCTCTTTCTGAGGCTGTCACAGCAGAGCAGAGACCCGGGCTGTTGTGTCCCTGCTCTGCTGTGACAGCCTCAGAAAGAGAAAGGAGGGGGCGGGGTTTGTCTTTCCCCATTGCCAGTCGTGTCGCATGTTGCAAACCTGCGAGTGCGAGTCCGCGAAAGTCGAACCGTAAAGTATCGAGGGACAACTGCACAAGTCCAGAGCTTTTCTGAGAGCAGTTTTGTGAAAACAAGACGTTTAAAATAATTCTGGTGTTTTGTTCTCGTCGTTTTCTTCCAACAGTGATTCTTCCCTTGAGAATTTCTGACAAGTCCTGAGTAAACAACAGATCATAAGCAACTTAATGCCACATTTCAGGTTTTTGATTTAAACTACATCAATGTTTTTAAGTTTCAGTTAAAACCATTTTAAAGAAGTGACACCGTTTTCTTTATTTTGACACGATTTATTCATTCAACTTTTATTTGTTTGTTTATTTATACAGGTTAGTCTCATTGAGTCACGAGGACTCATTTTCAAGAGAGACCTGTACACCAGTTCAATTTCTTTTAATATGCCAAAATTTAATATTACAGAATTTCCTCACTGGTAAAAAAACACAATTTCATGCCTGTGCAATTCTGGTTTGTGGCAGTTTTTAAAAAGGATCAATAGGTTTTAGAACATGATGTTAAAATAAAAGTAAAAGCTGATTTACTCTGCTCCCGTTTCCTGGAATATCTTACAAAAAGATCTAAAGCTCTCGACCTTGACTTCTCTAAATGGCTTTAAGAATCTGTTGGAATCCTGGCAAAAACCAATGCAGACATGTTCCTGTTTTTGATTTTCTACATTTGCCTTATAATCTGTCTGTTTTGCTACTTTGACATCTTTGTTTTAACTTGTTAAAAAAAAAAAACTGTATTTCTCTCTTATGATTGTCTATTGTTGATTGTCCAAGGAAAATCTACTGTTGCTGTTGTCATCATTCTTTGTTTGTAGCCAGGTCTCTCTTGTAAATGAGTCCTCGAGGCTCAATGGGATTAACCTGCCTAAATAAAGGTTGAATGAATTTGCAAAGTAATCAATCACTGATAAAGCAATGGTTCAAATAAAATTTGTAGCTTAAAATAAAAACATTATCAAAATGAAAAACTTTGGCTAATTATTAGTTTAGTCAACAAAAAAAAATCTTGGGACTTTCACACAATAATAATTTGTGTTATGATCATACCCTTATTCTGTGTATAGCTCTTACAGTGGGTTATCAGTCAAACAAAGACCAGCATTAAACTTTAAATCCAGATGTGAACACAGCTGTACCTCTTCTCTGGCTTGGGCGAAGGGCGTGGCGTTTCGAAGATGCCGCCTTTGGATGCCGCTCCACCGAGTTCTGAAGTTCGTGACGGGCTGACACGGTTTGATGCATTTGTCGTACAGGACGTTGCCGTGGTAGTCGACGATGCTGCAGCGTGCCAGCTCGCTGCACCGCCCGCCGGGCCCCGTCCCCACCATCTCGCAGTCCAACGCCACCACCGAGGTCGGACGTGAGCTGAGGGACGGAGAATTGCGACCACTGACTGGAGGGCTGGCTTCAGAGGAGAAACCACTGTCCACCTCCCAGCAGTCTCTGAAGGCGCTGATTAAACTGTCGTGTTCGAGCTCCGACGCCGAGGGCTCGTGTCCCATTTCTTCAACACTTTTGTTTTGAGCCTCCAATGTGGGGTCGCCGCTCAGTTTAGCTTTCTTTATCAATTCGTTTTCGTCCAGGGATGCATCTGGGACTCTTTTCATTTTGCTGTGTGGTACGATCGTCTTCTGTTGCGGTTTCTTCCTGACTCTTGCGTTCTCCATTGAACTAATCAACATTGATTTCTTGTACAGATATCTGTAGTTGCCAAGAAGGCCTCGCGAGGCGTCCTTTTTATTACCTTTTCCCGATGCTGCCATGGTTAATTAATGAACCTGGTCTCGAGGTCATACCTGAAGAAACAGTAAGAAAACAAGAGGTTAACTACATAATCCTGCCTTTTTGTCACCCACACCCATGCAAGCGTTTTTCTTGATGTGTGAACACGATAAAGAAATTACTGTATACAGACGAGAAGACGTTATTCAAGTACAAGTCAAAGCAAAGTTTGACGATGTTTTACAGCTTCAAGGGACTAGCTTTAACTGAACTGAACTTGAAGCTATTTAAATGAAATGCCAGGTAACTTAAGTTAAGCTGGTTAACTGGACATCATTAACTTCACGCAGACTCTCCCACTGGTACATTTTCATCTTTAAATAACTTCTTGGTCTGCTGCCTTCATACATCTCCTCCTACATGTCTCTACGTGAGTGCAGCTACAGCATTATACAAAATATTAAATAGTTACATTTTTTTAGTTGAAAACTGTGTGTAAGTGCTGTTAAAGTCTTTCCTTCGAGAACTAAATAGCGAAGCTACAAGCTAACCACATTCGGCTTGCCGTAGTGTTGCCATATTTCGATGCATGCACAAAACGCTGTGTTCCGTCAAAAGTTGTTGTTTTTTTTGTCGAAAGTTAACGCGTTGGTCAGCTTTAGAGAAACCTGCTCTCTGATCTGTGAAAAGAACGCTGTGTTGTGTGATTTTACTGTGAGACCCTCTGGTCAAAGCCACAGAGGAAACTGGTCGCCATGTCAACTCTCCTTAAAGCGGATGGAGACGCCCACTAGAGGGTGAAGTGTTTTC
Source organism: Garcialebias charrua (assembly GCA_038048925.1). Classification (NCBI taxonomy): domain Eukaryota; kingdom Metazoa; phylum Chordata; class Actinopteri; order Cyprinodontiformes; family Rivulidae; genus Garcialebias; species Garcialebias charrua. The sequence goes on along the minus strand of JBBPBX010026531.1, from coordinate 32,818 downwards.
TGTGTAAAATGCTGCTCTGTTGTTGTTCATTTATTAAGTGAGAATACTGGAAACTGTTAGTGTTAAGAGTTAACAACATATTCTTTTGTTTAAATCATATGGCTAAAACTACATTTGATATATTTTGCACTACAAGAAAGAAGCCTAATGCTTGAGTTGTTAATTATTTAAAAACTCTCTGGACCTAGTAGTGGAATTCTCTTAAATGAGATTATTTTGTGGTATAGCAGTTTTAAAAAAAATTAATGATGGCAAAAGGACACCCTATGCGTTTCTTTTCATTCCTATTGCAAGTTTGATACCAAAAACATATTGTGATATATATTGTTATCGCCACCCTTCACAATACATATCGTGATGTTTTTTTTATGCCATAAACTTCTACACTACCTTATAATCGGTCTCCCCCTCCCCCCCACACTACTTTTCCTTTTGACTGTCCTTGTTGCCATTTTGTTTTGATTTGTTAAAAAAAAAAGAAAAACTATTTTAAATTTGTACGCCTCTTTTGTGACTGTCTATTGTTGTCGTTGTTATTCAGTTTGTTAAAATCAGGTCTATCTGGTAAATGAGTCCCCGGGGCTCAGTGTATAAAGGTTGAATGAATGAAAAAAATAAAAAAATCCTGGGTCCACGTCACAACTAAAACCCTATGTGAACAGGCCGTTTCAAAACAAGCAAAACATTTAAGAGTTTGGCCTGGGCCGAATTGGCCATTTGCCTTGAAGGTAGAAGAAAACACGTTTATTGACTTGTATACATTTCTTTACTCCGCCTGCTACTACAGTTTGCTCAAACTGATGCATATCTTAATGGAATTCGGCAGACCGGCATGAAAACCCCGGCTCGTTGAAACAAATGCGTCATACCAGACTTCGCAGTTAAGAAAACTCCCAAAAATCAACACCGTCAGAACATCTGATACTTTTGACTCTTCCTAACACCCGTATTACATTTAACAAAGAAACATATTTAACGTTACCTTCCTGAGCAGCACGTGTGGAGTCAATGAACATTGCCCGGACAAGTTACAAGCAGACTCCACCTGATTGGTTCATGCTCTACTTCGTTTACGTTTCAACTGGACGCGTAAACACGAGCGCCACCTGGTGGCTCCGTGCGGTATTTTTTCATGCATTTATGTATGTACTGTACAGTACAGTACATGTAAATTCATTCATTCATTCATTCAACCTTTATTTATACAGGCTAGCGTCATTGAGCCATATTTGAAAACTCACATTTACTGAAATACTAAATCATTAAATTGTTTTGTTGGCAAATTTCCTTCAGACATTTTGAGTGGTGTTGGATTTTACAGCTTTTAATATCTTTATATTAAATCTTTTGGCAAGCTTTGAAATGCCACGGATAATGCATTTTATACAATGTGTACAAATAGATGTCATCTTATATATATTTATATCCCAAATGTTGTATTTAGGTGCAATGACAATAAAAGGTCTATTCTAAATGCACCGTTTACTACCAATCAATATAAAATTACAGCCTTTAAAATGTTACGTTTAAAAAAAAGAAGTCAAAAACTTCTTTCGACTGAGAATCATCACAAACTACTTGTTTAAAACCAACTTCTCTTTTCTTTTTTTTTAATAGTTGTTGGTGCCATGAAATCTAATCATGTAATTGCACTTACACTTAAACTCAATTGAAGATGGCCCCATTGACTAGAACGCAGACAAATACATCTTTACAGGAACTTTGCATCAACTTCCATTCCTTTCTATAGCCTAACCCTGACCCTTATCCTAAACTTAACCCACCAACGGCACTTCTCACAGGGTCCAGGCCCCATAAGGAGCAGTTGATCCTCACAATGTAGTTTGTTGGTAAAATTAGCCTTACAAGGTACAAAGACAGACAAAAAGTCTAAAAATAAAAAATGTGAAGCTATTGAGCAGACATTTGCTCTTGTAGTAGCCGAGGCCTATTCCAATCACATTGAGCCAACTGATCACACGTACAAGGCAGACAAGGCGGCAGGTGATGCACAACTCTTCAAAGATTGCTGGTTTCGCTGTAATCCTTTTTATCCGTCATGGCAGAATAAACGCATCAGAAATTAGATGAACACATTTCGGTTTTGTGGGCCTATTTTTATTTCATAGTCCTTCCAAATGTACAAAAACAAAAACCAGTTACAAACAAGAAACAGTAGTTAGCCCCTGTGATGACGAAAACCAAAGCAACAGACGGCTGGAAAACTGGCATCAAACCAAAGTGCATCAGCATGATGTGTAGACAGACCCGAGGAAATAGAAATCTTCAAAAGCGGTCCCTCGTCCCTAAATTTTACGTTTTGAAAAAAAAAAAAAAACATGGGGCAGACCCTGGCCACCACCTCTCCACAGTGATCCTGAGCGGCAGAGGGCCTTTGGGATGGCCGCGTCTCGACTTCGGCTTCAGAGCATTTGTTCACCAAGAGTGGAATTAATTTAGTTCTTCGTCTTCCTCAAGCCTCCTCCTGTTGTGATGGATGCGGAGTTCCCGCCGGGCGCTTTTATAGCTCAGACTTGTCGCCGTCCTTCTTCTTCTTCTGAACCACCAACGGGTTGGTGGCCTCCTTCTTCAGGTAAGAGATGAAGTCGTCGACCTCCCGGCCTCCCTGCAACGTGAGCGGTGGGACATGAGAACCGGGACGCAGGTCAAAAACCGGTTTGGTGAAGACCACGAGAACTGAAACTCACCTCGTATTTCTTTGGGTTCGACTTGCGTCCAGCAGGGGAGAAGTAGATTGTAGGGAAACTAGAACAAAAACAAAAAAAAAAGAGACATGAATTCCTCTGACACAATAAAACGTCAAAAATGAAGTTTCCATAACTTTCAACTGAAGCGAAAAAAGTTTTCTAACAAAAGCCAAGCCATTAAACACGAGTGAAAGATACATTTTATTAGAATTCTAAGATCTACAAACCTGTCAGTAGCTCAGGGAAGCCAGAAAAAATTAATTAAAGCTAGAGACCCATCGACTCACCCGCTGACTTCATATGGAGATGGCACATCGTTGGCTGTGGCGTCCATCTTGGCAATAACAACGTTGGGATCGTCAGCCAGCTGAGGAAGCAAAATACAACTCGTTAGTTGAGACAAGAAAGTTAATTCTCGTTAGTTGAGAATTAAAAATAAATTCAGAACCTGATAAAGTTGTGATGTTTATCAGGTTCTTTTGGTTTGCACAAGGTAAACCAGTAAAATGGAGACATTTTGTACAAACGTAAGTCTTTATTCTTGGAAAATTGGTTTGAACATGGAATCATTTTAGTTCAGCAGCTATTTAATCCCAATGGTGTTTTAATGTCTTATTCTGAACTTCTAAACAAGTTTGGCATTCCTATACCACCAAAGGAATACGCGTTTGTTTTTGACGCTATCCCGTCTGGTGTTATAATGCTTCTTAAGTCCTCTATAACTCCTTCACTGACTCCACCAAGTTTGAACCCTGCTGACTCTAGTATTGGTCAAATCTGTTTTTCCACTAAAAAGACAAAAAACAACCGTGATATACGTGCCTTATTCCAGAAGGACATGGTCTCTGTTCCAAATGTTGTCTCTTATTGGAATAACTTTGCACCAGACCTGAACTGGAAAAAAATCTGGTGCCTTCCATCTAAATATTTGGTTATTAATAAAATGAAAGAAGTATCCTTTAAGATTATCCATCGTTTTTATCCCTGCAAGTCTTTCCTTCAACGATACAAAAAGGACATTGACATGAACTGCTCATTCTGCCAACTCTGTGAAGAAGATCTCTGTCATTTATTCTGGTCATGTCCTTTCTTATGTACGTTCTGGCAGGATATTTGCACTTTTATTTCCCAAAACATTCTTGTTGACTTTTCCCTTACTTATGTAAATGTGTTGTTTGGATTCTTTTCTTATCCCATTAATAAAACAAACCATTATTATATTATCAACCTAATTTTATTAGTTGCAAAATACCATATACATAAATCTAAATTCTCATATCAGAAACCTTGTTTCTTGGTCTTCAGAGAGGAATTCAAACAATATATTAGAACAATTCAGTATTCAAACAATAGTAAAGCCATAAAAACTACAGATTTGTGTTCCCACTTCAACATTTTTGTGACTTAACTTTTTTCAGTTCTTTTTCTCTCTCTTTACGTATACCGGTACATTTATGTGCATGTGTGTATGTGTATTGTATGTGTATATGTATATATATGTATATATATATATATATATATATATATGTATGTGTGTATGTGTGTATATGTATATATATATGTATAGATACACTTCTTTTTATTTGTTTGTTCATAACCCCCTGGCATTATTCACTTGTTCTTTTTGTTATATAATACTGTATTGATATTATGTCTACTGTTTTGTCAACATTTTTATTTGTTCATTTTGCTGTATAACATTGATACCGTATCTACTGGTTTGTTAACTTTTATTATCAATAAAAAAATAAATAAAAAAAAATAAACAAACAGGTGACATCAGCTATGTTTTTTTTGTTGTCGTTTGTTTCGTGAGATAGAAGACCTACATGTTTTTAATTACATTGTTAACATAAACTTCTGGACAACAGGAGACCACTTTAAACCTCGTAATTACCCCAGGTGTTAGTTTTTACACCCTCCTGTGCTGCAGGCTGTTTGCAGTCCTTCAAGTATTTAGTGGTCGTTTTAACGCATTCATCAACGAGGACGTTGTGCAACAAGAATGTGACTGGTACTTATTACTTGTTGGTCTTTGTCCCTACACGATCCGTACTGTCAGCTAAAAGGAATACGTCCGGGTCGCATGGATTGCTGTTGCTAGATTAAGGAAAATGTACTGGAAATAATTACTTTCANTTTCAGTTCTTTTTCTCTCTCTTTACGTATACCGGTACATTTATGTGCATGTGTGTATGTGTATATGTATGTGTGTATATATATATATATATATATATATATATATATATGTATATGTGTGTATGTGTGTATGTATATATATATGTATAGATACACTTCTTTTTATTTGTTTGTTCATAACCCCCTGGCATTATTCACTTGTTCTTTTTGTTATATAATACTGTATTGATATTATGTCTACTGTTTTGTCAACATTTTTATTTGTTCATTTTGCTGTATAACATTGATACCGTATCTACTGGTTTGTTAACTTTTATTATCAATAAAAAAAAAAAAAAAAAAAAAAGTGTACATTATCGTAGGTGATTATTGACTCGTTAGAAAAACAACCGTCATTTATTTAGGTATTGTTTGGACACTGTCAACACATTATTCTGATGCCAACAGGAAATGCAGGACAAAGTCATCAGTCCAGAGAAAGAAGAGGAAGCTAAGTTCAAGGCCAGGTATCCTAATCTAGGAGCCAAGCCTGGGGGTTCTGACCTCCTCAGGAAAAGACTTCAGAAAGGGGTTTGTTTACTCATCTAAACATTTCTTAATTTCAAAAACAACCAAGCTTGCTGAATTCTCACTTTCGTCATCTTTTGTCCAGCCAAAATATTTCGACTCCGGCGACTACAACATGGCCAAGGCAAAAATGAAGAACAAGCAGTTGCCATCAGCCCCAATGGAAAAGAGTGAGATCACAGGAGGACACATCCCAACACCCCAGGACCTGCCTCAAAGGAAGACCTCGATCGTAGCAAGCAAACTAGCTGTCTAATAATTTTGTGTTCGTAGTTTTGCTACCATTCCATCCACCACTTTGCAATTACTGTACCGGTTTTTTGCTTTCTTTTACCGTTGTCCAAATTCCATAAGAATGATTTGATAATAGTTGTCGTGAGCTAAATGTGAAGAAAAAAACCTGCCAAAACTGAAAATGTTTTAAGATTTAGAGTAGTTACTTGGATTGGAGCACAATCTAAAATGAATAATTAATAACGGTTTCCAATTTTAAGCATCTCTATTGTCTCTATATTAATTAATAGTTGAGAAGCTAATGCCAAGGTTTATTACTTAAATGCAAATAAGTCCCAATTTATCAGTGATAATCGGAACAAAATGGGACTATGAACAAAATCTGCATTGATACATTTCAAACGTAAATGTGTAATTTAAAGATATCCTTTTTTAAATGGTTTGGGCTTTTTTCTACTTATACAGAGCAGAGGCATGTTTAAATAATTTTTTTGAATTGTTCCTATAAATTAACTTTCTTTTTGTAACTTTCTTGCGTTGTTTTATTTAACTATGTGCTTTCAAAGTATGGTAGACTAGATAATTCATGCTTTGTAGCCAGTTGTGTTCAGTTCAGCATTGATTTACAATGAAATGCTGATGGTTTTCATCTCAACCTGACCCTTAAAATGGCCTTAAAAGTAACAAACTCTTGTTCCTCTTGAGCAATATTTGCTCCCTCAGTGGAAAATCTTAGTTATGAATTTTGCCTGGCATGTCTTTTGCTGTTTGACTGAATTTGATTTGGATTTTTGGGGGAAGAAATTTCCAGGACAAGTAGAGTGTGCATGTGCATTTCCTGTGCAGTTACGCTGTGCCATTTGTTTTATAATTAAAATAGTTTTGCATAATTTATTTTCACTTGAATATGTTCTGGATTATTTTTCTCTTGTTTTATTTGGACCAAATCTAAATTCGATCTTAACCCATCTGTATTAATTTGGATCAAATTTCTCTTTCAAGGTTGTGAAAAGAGCATTATTGGCTACATTAATTTGTTAAACTAAAACGTAAACAACCACACAGTTTAGTGTTTTTGTAGCCCCAAGGCAAATATTTTATCCCACCTTAATCTAACAGTTTATTTGTGCTTTTTGCTTGAATACTCAGGATGGCATCTTTTGCCATTGCCAAGACAAACTGCTGGCTCAAAATTGCAAGACTATTTCTTTAGTTGCACTCATTGAATTCTGTTTTCAACTATCAAACCACACGGCCTGGTTTTAGCCATCCATCCATTATTCTCTGCTTGTTCTGGAGTCCGGTAGCGGGGGCAGCAGCTTGAGCACGGTGCTTTGATATCTTTTAACATCCACCTCTTCCACTTCTGGGAAAATTCCAAGGTGCACAGGTTAACAGGGTCCTCCAGTGTTGCAGGGTCTCCTTCCAGTTGGACATGTCTGGAACACTAGGGAGGCTGCAGGGAGCATCTTAATGCGTGAACCACCTCATCTGGCACCTCTGCTCCGAGTCTTTCCCAGATACCTGAACTTCTCGCCCTATCTAAAGAGCCCTGCAAACTCCATCTGAAGCTACAGATCGGCTCACATTGACGTAGCTACCATATTTTCCGGTGTATAGGTCGCACCTTTTTATGGTTTTTTTTTTCAAGGCCGACCTATACACAGGTGCAACCTATATATGGCTTGTTATCACTTTCGGTGAAACAAATGTTTAAATCCAGCTCATTTCACAATTACGTTCATTTATTAAGGAAAAGTTCAGCTCAGACACATATTTGCTATAATTTTTATCAAACAAATAATTGTTTTTGAGTGTTAATCTTCTTAAAAGCCTTGCTGTGCGCTCCTGTGGCAGACATTTGCAGCAGAGCTAAACGTAGGTGCGACCTATACAGGTAGTCCCCGACTTACGAGCGAGTTCCGTTCCAGCGAGGCTCTCGTAAGACGAAAATTCGTACGTCGGAACACGAAACACGTGTTCTCGTAAGTATGGATTTTCGGTCGTAAGTCGGAAAATTTATGCTAGCGCTACTACGAACACTCGTTTTTCATCACAAATGTTCATACTAGTTCATAAACATGCTCAGAAACTTGTTTCCAAACGGTTAGCTAACACACTTTCATCTAAAAACACATGAAAGTGCTGTATTTTTTGTATGTTCTTTACAAATTTACTGCTTGTTCGCCAGCTCGTAAGTCCGGAACCTCGTAGGTAAGAGTGCTCATAAGTCGGGGACTACCTGTACACCAGTGCGACCTATCTAGGATCCAATCTATTGGTGATAATTGGACAATGCGACCTATACACCAGAAAATACTGTACATGATGAAAATGGCGTCATTTTGTTAGACTAGTTTCGACTGCCCTTTCTCGACACAAGGCCCGTGTTGAACTTTCCCCCCAGGTGCATGCACAACATATTGTATGTTTGGGCTTAAGTTTGTGTGTTTTGTATATGTGGGAAAACACTAAATTAGTCAAACAGTAAAAAAAAAAAAAAAACCTGGATGGAAATCATGCAGACGTGTGTGGAGGAGTCTGCTGAAAAGTGTGGCACTTTCTTCATGATAGATTTGTGGCCAAACGATGGATACAGGGATGTTGTGGAGACCCTGGTGAGAAGAAACTTGTGCAGTGACGTATGTCGTAGTGGAAGGGGTTTCCTGGGAGCTTTGCACCACGAGTCTCGTAGACTGTGCTAAAACGAATCCCCTGCAAGTCGACAGTTTGGCTTCAGGTGGAGTATGCTATACCTTAGGGTGAGCTATCAGACACCCTGTGGAGAAAACTCCTTGACCACTTGTATTCACGGTCAGGTTCTTTTGGTCACTGAGGGTAGGTACACAATCAGTTAAGAGAGCTTTCCTTGTAGCTCCGGCCCCTCTTCACTACTATAGACCAGCACAGGGTCTACAATATTTTGGAAGCTGCACCAAGAAACTTGAATTCATCCTTTGGAGGCAGCACCTCACTTGATCGTACTGATCTCCATCCCAGCAGCTTCACGCTTGGTTGTGAACCAACTGGAGATCATGGAGATGATGAAACAGGACATCTGCAAATGGAGACGGGATCTTCACTTCGGTCCGCTTTGAACCAGCTTGAGCAACCATTATGGAAACTGAATTAGGAGGGGTTAAGATTCACAAAGGTTTTTTTTAAATTCTGCCACTCACTAAAGGAAGATGAGAACCATCGTGAACTTTCCAAGACATTTTACACACTTTGCGAATGCTATCTTGTCACCAACCAGCAGTGACACTGGCTTTGTTACGAGATTCAAAGTCAAATTTTTCTTCAAATGTCCATTTGTTTTAAAAAGGTGTTGACATATATATGCATTGAAACAGTGTGGCAATGTGTTCCCCATAAAGTTTGAACAGTATCGTGTGAGAATGAAAAAATGAAAACAAAAACAAAAAAATCACTGAACAAATAAAAATATGAAAGCTTCATCCCTTTTAATAAGGCTGACATTAAATTTGACATGAATGGTGAGAAAATCTAACCCTATTTTGTAAAGAGTCAGAGAATCATTAAATGTTTAGGTGACCATCATTAGATGACATCAGCTTTCTTCTAAAAAGTTTTATTGTGTTGAAAGTTGGGAAAATGCATATAAAACAAATCTAGATCCACTAAATAAACCTAAAATAAAAGAGCTATCAGAATAATACACAACAATAAAAACAATCAGTATTTATGTTTAAAATCCTTAAACATTTAAGTTAATTATGCTTATACTGTGTTAAGTAATGTTTATTGTAAAGATTGTGATGTATTTAAGATCAGAGAGGCTATAGTGAGTTTGTTAATTTTGTTTAGATTAAAATAAAATTGAGCTTTTCCTTTTTGTACTGTATATGCTTTTCTTGTTTATTACTAGCGTGTTGTTTGAATGACATGTATAAGGCCTCAGCGTTCACAATTTTTCAGATTGCTTGTATTACTTTATTTGTGACTTGTTCTGGCAAAATGAATCACAGTGAAGATTTTTTCAATTATGAGTTATTATTTTCAAATTATCCAATGCCTAAAACTGATAGTTTGTTGAAATTTTATCACCAAAAAGCTAATTTTGTCAGTGAGAGTGCCAATTTGAAAACTCTGTTTTTATTGGTCTACTCTATAGGATGATGTTGTGGGAGTGGTGGTGCAGAAGTTAAGAAGGTGAGCTTGTGATCGGAAGATCGTTGGTTCAAGCCCCGGTACCAACAACATCAAAAATGTGGATGGGATAAGTGAAGCAGTCACACCTGTCTCCACCCTCATCTGCCCCACTCTGGGCCCTTGAGCAAGGCCCTTAACCCACACCATCTGCCTAGCAGCTCTCTGCTCCACACAGAGGGCTGTGGTAGCTCGATGGTCTTGTGTCAGGAAGGGCAAGTGCCAAGTCTCTGTGCAACTACTTAGCTGTGGGACCCCTGAGGAAGGAAGAAGCCGAAAGAAAGGGAAAAAAACTGATGTCATTGGGAATTCTAAACCTTATAAAAAGTGGAATCCCAAAGTTTCACAATATTGACTGCGAAGATATTTCCCTGCACTACGACAGCTGGCAAAGAAAGTGGTCAATTTTAAAGGTAAGAACATCATTTTGAAGGCATAAAACTTTGATTTGAAGATAGATTTGGAAGAGTATCTGTTATGAGCTCTCGAAGATCTGGACTGGGTTTATTTTCAAAATAAAACATTATCGTATTTTATTTATTAATTCAAGACAACTTGGAAAGCATTCATTAAAAAAAAAAGTTTTTTTCAACAATGTCAGTGAGGTTTAAAACAGCATGTTTATGTGAAGCCAAAGGAGTTTTAAGGGAAAAATGAATAAATAAAAGCCATAAAATCACGAGAATAAAGTCGTATAATAATTTTTTTTACAGCTCTTGTTTATTTATTTATTTCCACTAGTCAGAACCACAAAGTGACCTGTCAGTCAATCCAGTATAGGCGTGTCGGCAAATGACCAATCTAAAGCTAAATGCTCCTCACCTGCAGAGCTGCTGCTGCAGCCCAGCAGAGCCACCATCTCACTGTAAGCAGGTTCAAAGTCCTGATGCTGATCTGATCCAGATGTGCTAACAATATTATCTCCTGATTTGTAAAACCAATACCAAAGTATAACTTAACAAGATGCTCAATCCCTTTTACAACAGTTAAAACGTGAACCTGCTTTATCATCAGAGTTCAGATAATATTATTACGACTCATTTAGCTTTGGATTGGTCATTTGCTGACATGCCTACTGGTGATTGACAGGTCGCCTCATGGAGCCCACGTGAAAAAACCCAAAAAACAGCTGGGGATAAAAGGAAAAAAACTTGTGCGACTTACTCTCGTAATTTTTGGCCCTTATTTATTATTATTATTATTATTATTATTATTATTATTATTATTATTATTATTATTATTACTATTGTCAGTGGTGGGATGTAACTAAGTACAAATACTTTGTTACTGTACTTAAGTACATTTTTCATCTGTACTTTACTTAAGTAGAGTTAAACATGGGTACTTTTTACTTTTACTCCACTACATTTTACATGAAGTATACTACACTACATTTCTATAATGTGTTGAGTTACAAGTTACTTTCACATTGCAGCTTTTTGATTTGTCGTTAGTTTGAAATGATGTCAAGAGGGGAGTTGGTCCATTGAATCACTGCAAAGTGGACAGGTAACATTACACCCGCCTTCAAGAAGAGCTGAATCAATGACATATATTCTAGTATATACATTGAGCTGGGAGCACCCACAGCACCACACACTCAAAATGGATTCCACCACAGAGATTCTGCCAGAAAATACACCAACACCCATGGCCTTATTGAAACTCAAAGACTATTATAATATTACTGAAAGACTATTGAAAGACTGTTCAGTCAGATTCTGTTCAGACAGATTCTCTCTCCCAAAAGAGCCAGACTGGACTCAAAAAACTTTGAAAACCAACTTCTTCTGAACTTGAACAAGAAATTATTGCTGCAATATTAAAATGTGTCAGTTCATGATGTTAGGAGACAAGAGATGTCTCCAAATGACTCAACACTCAGGTCCAAGTTTTGAAAATGGTGTCAGGAAGGTAAAATATTGTTCACTATTGACCCATTACAAGGTTGACTTGACAGTATTTTAACTAGAGTTGATGACAAACTGCAGTTGAAATGATCAGATGTTCCTTTGTTGTGTCTAATGCTCCTTTTTTCTGTGAGACAACTTTTACTTAAATGTGTTTACTGCAGTTAAAATGACACATTGGTTTGTGTTAAATAAAAACTTTCACAGGTATAATCTTTCTTATTTTGCTTAATGTCATTTAACTCTGTATGTCATCCCTGAAATTCTGACGCACAGAATCACAAGTCCAAGTGTGAACTGTGTCACAGAGTAAACACAATAAAAACATGTACAGTACTATCTGCAGCATTGTTCATTAAAATGACTCAACACTATTAATGTATTACAGAAAATATACATACAGTATGCACACTTATGATATTGTAGATCATTGGATTAGGTAATACATTCAGCAAGTACTTTTACTTTAATACTTTTAAGTATTTTTAAAATCAAGTACTTATTTACTTCTACTTAAGTAAAAACATTAATATGGTACTTCTGCTTTTACTAGAGTACATTTTTGTCTGTTTATTTGTACTTTTACTTAAGTACAGTGTTTGAGTACTTTCTCCACCACTGATTATAAGCTCCGTCCTACCAAAGTGCCATTTTTCCTCTTGATTTAGCCGGTTGTGATTTCTGACCGCACGGGGGCGCTGTTGAGCCGCCTCAGCGGCAGCTACAGGAGCGGTCTGAGCATGCGCAGTTTGACTGACACGCTGCCAGCTGAAACTGAATCCTCAGGCCGGTTCGGGGGGGAAAGCTGAGAAGTTTCTTTCTGTGGGAGTCTGCAGCATATGTTTTATTCTGCTCTCTGGGCCAGAAGACGTCTCTGAAGGCCCGCTGCACAATTTAAAAGACATGGCAGCCTCTGAACTTTACTCCAAGGTAGGGAGAAGCTGATAACAAGCTGGTCAAGGTTTCAACCTTTATAGTTTGTCAAACTAACTGCTCTGATTCCCATGTCTATATCTTTTAGCTCTCATAATTATAATTTAGAACTTTATTAACTTTATTTGCCCACATTTACCGCATGGCTTCACTGTCTGCGGCTCATTGTCACTGAGCAGGGCTCTGAACCGGTCTCTTCCAACAGAAGGCCCGTGTGTGGCTCCCAGATGCAGCAGAAGTGTGGAAACCAGCAGAAGTCCTCAGAGATTACTCTCCAGGCGACCTGACCCTGTCTCTGCAGCTGGAGGATGGCACGGTGAGACAAAACCCCACAATAAAGTTTGCACAAAGGTGATTGTTCCACAAGCAAAAAGCTTATGATGCTCATTTACTGAACATATAGCAAAACCCTTAAATTTACATGTTATGACAGAATGTTCACTTTGATATGTACAGTACAGTATATGTATACAGTACATGCTGAAAAAAAAAGGCAAACCGCTGTGTGCAGCTCTGCAAACTGAATATTAAAAGTTTGCTATGTTCAAATAACTTCAAGACCTGAACGGTGTGTGTTCTGTCAAGCTCAGCTGCTATCTCCAGGTATTATGTCGAGTTTGGACACGCACATCAGGTATGGAAATAAGGCTGAATTATTATCTTGAGTGAGCATGAACAGACCAAGCACAGAGAACATTTTGTTAACTTCAACCTAAAGTAAAGTAAATATATATTTATGTTGTTTTTGTGTTGTTTTTTAGTTTTTTCCCCCAATTTGAAGCAATTATTTAAAAATGCCTAAAAGATACCTGTTGTGCATTCATTCCAGAAAGTGGAGCACAAAATCGAACCCCGAACGAACAACCTGCCGCCTCTCAGAAACCCAGACATCCTGGTGGGGGAGAATGACCTGACCGCTCTCAGCTACCTTCATGAACCAGCAGTGCTGCACAACCTTCGAGTGCGTTTCATCGACTCCAGGCTTATTTACACGTACTGTGGTAATGAGCTTCATCTCCTTTGACTCCCATTATCACTGTCACTGTAGACTTTGAAGCCTCGCTCACTCTGTATGCTGACATAATCTGTGTATGCTGACATAATCTGCAGTAACGCTAAACTGATGATTATGATACGTCTACTTTTAACGGGAACATGATACAAACATAACACTATACCATACCATACCATACCATTTTATTTATAAAGCACTTTAAACAGGAACAAGTCCACACCAAAGTGCTGGACAAACAAACACGCAACAGGCAACACAGACAATGAAGTACAACACGAAAAACATAAAAACATTGCAGATCATAAATCAAACGATCCAATACAAATCAGCTGGCATTGAAAGCGATGGAGTAGTAGTGAGTTTTTAACCGGGATTTGAAAACCGAGAGGGAGGGGGCCTGTTTGATGAGCAGCGGTAACTCGTTCCAGAGTCTTGGGCCTGCTACAGAGAACGCCCTGTCACCCCTGCGCTTAAGGCGAGTTTCTGGAACTATTAAGAGTACCTGATCCTCTGACCTCAAAGCACGTGGAGGGACATATGGGTGTATCAGATCCGAGAGATAGGCGGGGGCGAGACTGTTCAGCGATTTGTAGACATACATGAGAATTTTGAATTGGATTCGAAGATGAACCGGTAGCCAGTGAAGGGAGGCCAAGACTGGTGTAATGTGCTCTCTTTTGCGTGTGCTGGTTAAAAATCGGGCAGCTGCGTTCTGAACCAGTTGTAATCGTGCAATGGTGGCTTGACTGACGCCAAACAGAAGTGAATTGCAGTAATCAAGCCTAGATGTAATGAATGCGTGAATCACTGTCTCCAGGTGTTTTTGGATAATATGGGCTTCAGCTTAGACAGACGCCTCAGCTGGAAAAAACAGGATTTGACGATCATGTTTACATGACTGTTGAGTTTCATGGAAGGATCCATTATCACTCCCAGATTTTTGACTTTTTGTTTTTCGGACAGGGGTAGAGCAGACAGGTCAATGCAGTGGTTTGAGGTTGTGTCATTGGGAAGGAACAATATGGCTTCAGACTTCTTATCATTGAAGCTTAAGAAATTTAAAGCCATCCAGTCCCTGATGTCAGCCAGGCAGTCGAGCAGAGGTTGAATAGAGCCTGTACCATTTTGTCTTAGGGGGAAGTAGATTTGACAGTCATCAGCGTAGAAGTGGAAAGGTATATTGTGTTTCCGGAAAATAGCACCGAGTGGCAGCAGGTATAAGGAGAACAAGAGAGGACCCAGGATGGACCCCTGCGGAACCCCCCATTTAAGAGCCGCCACTGCAGAAGTAAAATCATTGATGGACACACAAAAAGACCTGTCAGAGAGGTAGGATCTGAACCAGTTTAGGGCTGATCCTGAGATGCCCACCCACTGCTCCAACCTAGCAATGAGGATCTCATGGTCGATGGTGTCGAAAGCGGATGTGAGGTCCAATAGGACAAGCAGCACAGAGTCACCAGTATCTGTGGATAGAAAGATGTCGTTAAAAACCTTCAGTAGGGCAGTCTCAGTGCTGTGGAGGGATTTGAAGCCAGACTGGAAAAGCTCGGGGATAGCGTGATCCTCCAGGAAGCACTTTAGTTGGGACTCAACTATTTTCTCTAGAAGTTTAGAAACAAATGGGAGTCTGGAGACAGGCCTGAAATTGGATAATACTGACGGGTCGAGGTTTGGTTTTTTCAGGAGAGGTTGAACAGCAGCATGTTTTAATGATTTTGGCACCACACCCGAGGATAGACTGCTATTTACAATCGAGAGAATGGAGGGACCTAGAGTGTGAAAAACCTCCTTTAGAAGCCGAGGGGGGACCACACCACTAAGAGTAGATGTACCTTTTATAAGAAGACAACATTCACCATCAGAATTCACCACAAGCAAAGCAAAGAAGGAATCGGCTAGTTGACAACTAATTATTTGTTGGTCCTTTAAAAGAGGTGCCTAACCTGACTGGGGTCAGTCTCCAAGGGTCCCATGTGCATCTAAACCTGATGAATCATGACATGGCTTCACCTGCCTGGTTGTGCCACTTTTTCTTAAGGAGATCAACAGATCTGTCCCTTAGAAGTTCAGTCAGCCATAAAATTGTGCGGATATGTTGGAAAAATTTAATTGTTTTGCTCTGTCGATGACTGGATGGATGGATGTGCGTCTGATCCCCTCGGGGAGGTATTTTTACCATGGCAGCAGGTAATAAAGTGGCATTAGTCAGAAGTCAAACCTTGTAGGTGTGCTGTAAAATGAAACAAGTTCCAACAAAACAGATACATAAGTGAATATGAAAGAGAAATTTAAGTCTTTAAATTACAGTATGAAAGCAGTGAATTACCATATTTTTCGCCATATAAGTCACACCTTTTTGCATACATTTGCATACCCTGTGACTTTACACCGAAGCAACTAATAAACGTTTTTTTTCCCTATACTTTTTATCCCAGTTTTGGCTGAAATCTGACGATTTCATTCATTCTGACATGAAAAATATTAAACATTACCATTTGCATTCACTAGAGGGCCCTCGAATGTTATGGCAAGCCAAGTGTCTCATTAATAGGTAAACGTGGCTATTGATGAGACACTAGGCTTGCCATACAAAGCCACCTTCGTCTTGCTCTGGAACGCCTGGAGCAAACATCAAATCAGCTGCATTTCTCTGCGCCGCCCAGGTGAAATGCAGCTGATTTGACCATTGAAGTGCATTTCTTAAGGAAAAGTTAGACTGAGACACAACTTTACTATAATTTCAAGCAAACAAACAATTGTTTTTAAGTGTTAATCTTGTTAAATTCTTGTTAAAGTCCTCCTGTGCACGCTCCCGCAAATAGATTTTTGTCACAACACCGGCTCACATTTCCAGGTGGTCAGAGGTGACGCATAACAAATGCGACGTGTCAGCGGTGACACTTAATAGATGCAACTTATATGGCTAAGTGACTTATTTGTTTTGTTTTCAACTTTATGAGACGTTTTTGGACTGATGCGACTTATACGGCGGAAAATACGGTAAATAGTAAACATAATTGTAGTGCAGCGTCTGCTAAGATTTGCAAGAAGCAGTGCAGAGAATGGCAGAGAATGAAATATTTAATAGATTTTTCACATCTGAAGTTTTTAAGTGATGTTTAATGCTGTGGACTGACCACCTGCTACACAAAGACGAGCTACTCTGTACTGAAACGTGAAGCTCTTTTATGACGGCAGAGTTGAGTGAATCTGTGGGAGAAAGAGCTTTATTGTCTCTGCGTGATGTCATGAAGGGCTGGGAGAGATCGCTCGTGATTGAGAGCACTTTGTCCCTCGCTGACTCAAACGTCTTCAAGTTCTGTCCAATTATTCGTCCAGCCTTTTTTATGGGTCCATTGAGCACCTCTGCCACTGGTGCAGCTTTCCATATAGTAGATGGCACCTGTCACCAAACATTGGTAGATCTCCAGCATCTTGGTGCGCATGGTAAAAGATCTGAGCTCACTCAGAAAGGGGAGTGTGTGTTGTTCTAACACACTCAAGTCAGTGTAGTTCGCAAAACCCCCACCTCCTCACATAAGATTGTGTTGTCTTGGTTGGAGATCTTTACCTCCTACAGTTAACCACCATCTCCTCCGTCTTTGCCATAGACCGTATGGTTCTAGACCTCCAGCCGGAACATGAAAGAAGAAGCTAAAACGGATGCCGTCATCACTAGACAGGTCTTAAGTCCCACTCCCTCTGTATGAATTAATGAAACATTGCCCTTGGCAAATAATAAAAATAAAAACAACACCTCCAGATATTTCTTTCCCTGTTGGCTCTTGGTGGATTCATGTAGTTTTGGCCTCACTGCTTTACGTTCAGACATTATTTTGTCCAACACTTTTAACTGTTTTGTGTGGGGGAAGTTAGGAAGGCTTAAAGATGCAGCTCCTTGGTTTCAAAAACTCAACATGGCAGCTCCCATACACCTGCTGGTTTCAGTCATGGTCTGCAATATATATATATACTGTATACTGTACAGTACTTTATGTGGTCTTTGCAACATTTAGGGACTGACTGTTTCTGCAGGACATCAGAACTTCTGCAGGTGACATGACTCAAAGTTGTCTGTGAGCTCTGCGGTGTAGAGTGGGAACAGAAGAGTCTCCTGTGTTACCAATCACATCAGATAGAATGCTCCTCGGTTAGATCTAATGGGCTTTCGACTCTGGGAATTTTATGAGCAGCCCCTGGGTTAAAGTACCAATGTAATAAGGGAGCACTGTAAAATTTATAACCATTTTATTTTATTCTTAAGTCAGCAGTTTTGATTGGAAGAATTAATTTGATTTCTCAAGATGTTTTCCTTAGCTAAAATAAGGGATGCAAGATTATCAGCATCGTATCAATACCGGCCGATATTAGCAATAAAGTTAAATATTGAATATTGGCCATTCCATCAAAATAACTCGCCAATATAAAAGATGCTGTTTTATATATTCTGTATACAGTATTTTCCAGTGTATAGGTCGCACCTTTTTATGGTTTTTTCAAGGCCTGCGACCTATACTCAGGTGCGACCTATCAGCTAAACAAATTTTTAAATCCAGCTCATTTCACAATTACGTTCATTTATTAAGGAAAAGTTCAGCTCAGACATATATTTGCTATAATTTTTATCAAACAAATAATTGTTTTTAAGTGTTAATCTTCTTAAAAGCCTTGCTGTGCGCTCCTGTGGTAGACATTTGCAGCAGAGCTAAACGTAGGTGCGACCTATACACTGGTGCGACCTATCTAGGGATTTTTCCAATCTATTGGTGATAATTGGACAATGCGACCTATACACCAGAAAATACTGTATACAGTGTGTATGTATATACAGGTAGTCCTCGACTTACGAACGAGTTCCGGACCTACGGGCCGTTCGTAAGTTGAAAATAACGTAAGTCGGATCACATACAAAAAACAAAACGTTTTTTTTTTTATATAAATAAATAAATGTACAGTACTGTACACAGTGTACAGTTACCAAGCACTTAGCCTATCCTAA
The DNA here is from genome assembly GCA_038048925.1 of Garcialebias charrua. Taxonomy (NCBI): domain Eukaryota; kingdom Metazoa; phylum Chordata; class Actinopteri; order Cyprinodontiformes; family Rivulidae; genus Garcialebias; species Garcialebias charrua. The sequence goes on along the minus strand of JBBPBX010026531.1, from coordinate 14,140 downwards.
CACAGTTTTTAAAGATTGAGTGAGTTGAATTGTCTCCTTTTCACATAAAGGGAGCTAGCTCAGAATGTCATGATTTCAGCTCCCTGCCTCCTCTGCTCTTTGCCACCTGCAAGTGCTCTTGGCCACGCCCACTTCTCCGCTTCGCACGCTGACAGCTGTTCAACTGCATCCGGAAGGTTATCCTGCAGCAGTAAGGGCTGCACAACGCTTCAGGAGGAAGCTTTTTCTGCAGCTCTGGGCTGCACAAATGTGCAGCAGGTGCTAAATAATTTTAATATAATTTATTTTAAATAAAAACTTTCATGCCGATCGTACAGCTCATCCAGCTATCAGCCATTGTGTGTCATGTCCAATCTTATTTTGAAAAACCACGATGGAACGAATCCGCGATAAACAAACTGTGAACTAGCGAGGGACTACTGTGTGTATATATATATATATAGTATATACGTATATACCTATTAAAAAAAACGTATATGTTTGTATATGTACAGTATGTATATGGTGCTGTTTTTGTATGACAACCCAGTGACAAGGATGCCTGCAGCGCCAGCACAACATTATGACATGACATGCACTGTTGAAAGCAAAAATTTACAAATTTACACTGTTTGAGTGTTGTCATTGTGTTAGAGAGAGTAAATGCCATAAATAAATTTGACATTAAACATAATCCAAGTTGAAATGTTACATAATTTTCAGCCTCTTTTTTGGCATCTGCATTTGGTAGCAGGCCAAATTGACGAAGACCATGCAGAATAATGTAGTATTTTAATTCCACAGCAGAGAAAGCTATGCATTCTCTGTAAGTAAGTCTAGGAAAAAATATCTGTATTGTATCGGTTATTGGCCAAATAAGTTTTAAAATATCGGCATATCGGATATCGGCCAAAAATCTAATATCGTGCATCCCTAAAAATAATAGTATCAAAACATTTGATACGTTTGGCGTTTCATTAAATTCAAAATGAGTGATTGGATTTCAAATTTACATTCAGTATTCAATTATTTAAAGATGCGACAGATAATGGTCCAAAGGCTCATGGTTCTTTATTATCATTCGCAAGATACATGAGGTGGAATTAAATTGTCTACTCAAAGTTCTAGTTACACCCAAAAATGGCAAAAATATGAAGTATATTAAAAAGAAAAAAATATATATATACAAGATTTAAGATATTAAACAACAATGTAATGTAATATGGTGTATTGTTTGAGCCTGAGTTTGTGTTTTTCTACACGCGGACTTCAGGAATCGTCCTGGTTGCCATCAATCCATATGAGAGCCTGCCTATTTATGAAGCCGACATCATCAGTGCCTACAGCGGGCAGAACATGGGGGATATGGACCCTCACATCTTTGCAGTAGCTGAGGAAGCATACAAACAGATGGCCAGGTTTGAACCAACTATAATTTCATTTTGCACTTCAGAGCAAAAACTATACTTATTCGTCTTAAAACTCGCAAAGCTTATATTTAACGTGTGTGCTCTTATGTTTCATGCAGAGATGAGAAAAATCAGTCCATCATAGTAAGCGGTGAGTCTGGAGCTGGGAAAACGGTTTCTGCTAAGTACGCTATGCGTTACTTTGCTACAGTCAGCAGCTCCTCTGTGGAAGCCAATGTTGAAGAGCGAGTTCTTGCATCTAGTCCAATCATGGAGGTAACATTTGCCATGGCAGGAAAACATAATGCCATTTAAAAATATAATTTACAGGATATATCTTTATTTGAGTTAGGCTTTTGGGAATGCCAGGACAACGAGGAATGACAACAGCAGTCGCTTCGGGAAGTACATTGAGATTGGATTTGACAAGAAGCACCGGATTATTGGCGCCAACATGAGAACCTACTTACTGGAAAAATCTAGAGTTGTGTTTCAGGTAAAATTCATCAATACATCTGACTTTGATTTAAAACTCTCAGGCACTTGTGTAATTATTTTTGTTAGATTTGTGGGGGGTGATCTATTTAGCAGCTGTCCACTACTTTGTAAGACAATCTATTTTAAATGTAAATGTATCAATGCGGGTTGAGTTTTGCCAGACACATTTGGAGTAATTTTCCTGATTAACCTTCAGCAGCTATTCGTAGGCCTGTCGCGATAAACAATAAAACAATTAATCGCATGATAAATGAAAATGATCAACCTCATTTTAATTTAGCGGCTTTATTGTTTCTTCGTGTCTCTCTCTTTCTACTGAAGACACTGGATGACAAAAGACTAAACTTTGGTGCTCTTCACTGACCCCTCCCATTCTCTTTTCTCTTTAAAATCTGCTTTAAAGGAGCTGTATGTAACTTTTCTAACAATATATTTTTAACATATTTCTTCACTCTGTCACTACCTCCTGACATACTGATTTTAGACAAGTAATCTCTGAAAAAAACTATTGTCCCCTTGCTTCTCTAAAAGCATTTCTAAAAAGCCACAGTGACACGCCGTTAACCAGCCAATAAAAACAGAGTTTGTAACCAGCCAATAAAAACAGAGCTTGAATTTGAATCAGCCAATAAAAACAGAGCTTGAATTTGAATTTCAGCAGAGCAAGGGTAACAGAGCCATATATGGCTCTGAGGGGGAGGGACCAGAAACGTGTCTCTGTTCAAAATTTTCCTAAGTTCTAGCGTGTTCCAGAAATTACATACTGAACCTTTAACTATCCAATATTGTGTTTTTGTACCGTTAAAAGCAGCCAAGCTGAGAAGTTAAGCTACGAGCTAAGCTAACAGGCCAACCTCGGGGAAAAAACCCTCTGTCTTGTCGAAGCTCCAAAATTCACGGTTGAAACCCGTGCCTTTGTGTAAAAAGTTTGTCTCTGCAAAAAGAAGCTGAGAACTTGTTTACTGTTTTTTTAAATTATTAAAAGCTTTGTGTGAAAAATGCTAAAGAGCTCAAACCACACTAAGCGTCCACCATTTTGAGAACCGAAGAGAAACAGCCCATGTTGCGTCAAGGGGCCTCCCTCCCATTTTCTTAAATAGACACATTGCTCGCTCCCTCACTATCCATCCTTCGGTTCAAACAGTCTTATACTGCCATCAGTGGTCAAACAAAGGTACTACACTCTAAACAATTTGACAAATAATAATGACTAATTATTGTCAAATTTCAAACAACATTATCGTTTATCGCAATAATTTCTGAGACAATTAATTGTCCAGCAAAATTTGTTAACGTGAACAGGCCTATCTGTTCGTGTCGTTTTAGGCTCATGGAGAAAGAAACTACCACGTATTTTACCAGCTTTGTGCCTCGTCACATCTTCCAGAGTTCAAAGCCTTCAAGTTAGGTCTGTGAGTTTGTAAAATATCCACGTTCTGCAAATGATGTTTAAAAATGACTGCTGTAGCAAAATAACTGCATGAAGTTTCCAATAAAGGAGAAATATTTTACGTTTGCTGTTGAAAGGTTGTGCTGATGACTTCAGCTGCACCAACCAGGGTCAGAGTCCGGTCATAGATGGAGTTAATGATGCCAAAGAGATGCACAGTACGAGGAGAGCTTTCTCACTAGTGGGTGAGTATTAATATAAAGAAATACAGTATTTTATAATTACCTGATGCAACTGATTATTGTTTGTTGTTTGTTGTTTGCATTGTAGGAATTGGCGATGGTGAACAAATGGAAATTTACCAAATTCTGTCAGCAATTCTTCATCTCAGCAATGTGGAAGTGAAAGAGCAGTCTGCAGACAGATGCAGCATCTTGGTAATCAAATTACCCTTTGATTTGATAACAGAATAATTTTAATTGCTTCTGTTAGAAATGAGGGTACTGTAATGAGTTTTGTTTTAAAGTGAGGGGCCTACTGCAGGTAATACAGTGACTTCTCAGATCAACATCTACAATGCTGAAGTACCGTATTCCTTGAAATTTGTGTTAATAATATGCATATATAGCTTTACTCTCGTCCTTTAATGTGTTTCCAGCCAAACAATGCCCACTTGATGGTTTTCTGTGAGCTCATGGGGGTACCGTGTGAAGAAATGGCCCACTGGTTGTGTCACAAGAAACTCAAGACGACCACAGAAACCTTCGTTAAGCCCGTTTCCAAAATAAATGCGGTCTACGGACGGGACGCCTTAGCCAAACACATTTATGCCAAACTCTTCAGCTGGATTGTGAACAGTATTAACAACGCCTTAAAATCGACAGAGAAGCAACACTCGTTTATTGGTGTTCTCGACATTTATGGGTAAGGTCTCCTAAACAGTTCATGATTTTCTTCATTCCTTCCAATCCACATGAACCAGATTTGATTTCAAACGCGGGGTTTGTTTTCTTCAGGTTTGAAACGTTTGACACCAACAGCTTTGAGCAGTTTTGCATCAACTATGCCAACGAGAAGCTTCAGCAGCAGTTCAACTTGGTACAAATACTTTGTGCTCAACACAGTTCAATTTTTTTCTAATTTTTAATTTTTTTTACAGCACTTGATTTGTCACTCTGTGCAGCACGTGTTCAAACTCGAGCAAGAAGAGTACATGAAAGAGGGGCTCTCTTGGACTTTGATTGACTTCTTTGATAACCAGCCCTGCATCCACCTCATTGAAGCCAGACTGGGCATCCTGGACCTTCTGGACGAGGAATGCAAAGTAAAGTGGCACTTCTATTTTTGCCACTCTAGAAATGTTTTTTCCTCTCCAGTCTCTGGACTCCCAGCACAGTGTGTGTGGAGGCTGTGAGTAATACCATGACTAACTGATGTGTCAGCTTTTCCTCTTTCCACAGATGCCCAAAGGCTCTGATGACACGTGGGCTCAGAAACTGTACAACGCCTTACTGAAGCAGAACGCTCACTTTGATAAACCCAGGTTATCAAACAGGGCTTTCATCGTCCATCACTTTGCTGACAAGGTGATCATTTTATGACATTAAGGTCCAGTGTTTTAACCCACAAAAGAGACATTTATGCAAGTTGTTTGTATATGCTCTGGTTTCTCTCCAGAAGTTCGGTCTGTCATGGGTTTTCCAGCTGGAAAACGTTAATATTCTCATGGGTGCAAACATTGTTCAGTAGAACAGATCCTACCATGAACTGGGATGTGCTGCAAACATTCAGACTCACTGTTTAAGATACATTATAACTTGTATTTACTGTATTAATTACAAGCACTTACAGTGCCAAATTTGACTTTTTTGTTCCGATGGAGGATTCTGCTTCTTAAAGTTCAGCTAATTTCTTGTGCACAGGTGGAGTACCAGTGTATGGGCTTCCTGGAGAAAAACAAGGACACAGTCAACGAGGAGCAAATCAACGTGCTGCAAAAGAGCAAGGTAAAGAGATGTTTTATCAACGTCAAAGATATTATCTGTAGACGTCAAGGTTTTTCTGTGAAATTTCACCTAGTGCTTCACTGAAAGCCACAAAGCTGTTGAGTAATGTTGTGTTGTAAGTCTGTGAGCACAACACACACCCCTGGATTGTTCAGACACAACTATTGGAGGAAATGACGCCCATATTTAAAACTTTAGATTGCAAACGGCGCCACCTGCTGCTTAGCTTTTTGTTCTGTTGCTCTTCAGTTTGATTTGCTGCTGAAGCTGTTTGAGGATGAAGACAAAGCCAAAGTTTCTACCAGCAGATCTTCTGGCATCACTGGAAGAGCTGGGCAGAACCAGCGGGATGCAAAGAAGACTGTTGGACTGCAGGTGAGACCGCTTTGGCCACGAAACAGGACTTTTCATGGCATAATAGTTTTTTTTTCTCACAAAAATGCACTCAGTGATCTCAGTGAGTCAGTATCATGGGTTGCTTAAAAGAATATGTGAATATTTTTTCAGCACATGCCCTTTTAATATTCTCTTACATTGTTTCAGTTTCGACAGTCTCTACAATTACTAATGGACACCTTAAATTCTACAACGCCTCATTACGTACGCTGCATAAAACCAAATGACCTTAAAGCCCCCTTCACGTGAGAATTATTTGCCTTTTTTTTAATACAATTCACTTCAAGCATAAATGAAAGACTGAAATACTTGTGTATTTTTAGCTTAGACTCTGTGAGGGCTGTGCAGCAGCTTCGTGCATGTGGCATCCTGGAAACAATCCGTATTTCTGCAGCAGGCTTCCCATCCAGGTACCGTATCGGCATTGTAATATTTGGTAGAAAGCTGAAAACATGAACATTATGAGCATTATACATAGAACCTGCCTTATACTTTATGATGCTTACAATATAAATACTACAGATGGACTTATCAGGAATTCTTCAGTCGTTATCGTGTCCTCATGAAGCATAAAGAAGTGCTTCCTGACAAAAATCTAACCTGCAAAAACCTAATGGAAAAACTTATAAAGGTATGAACGAAAGAATTTCATTTAATAAAAAAACTTACATGACCATTTACTAAAATATTAAATGTGCCACTGTATTTTTCATGTCGTTTTTAGGACCAGAAGAAGTACCAGTTTGGCAAAAACAAGATCTTCTTCAGGGCTGGCCAGGTGGCTTTCTTAGAGAAGCTCCGTTCTGACAAACTGCGTCTGGCTTGTGTCTCCATCCAGAAGACCATCCGCTGCTGGCTCACCCGCAGGAAGTATCTGAGGATGAGAGAGTCTGCCATCACTGTTCAGAAATATGTGCGGGGTCATCAAGCACGCAGGTATGTGGAGATGGTAAACGGCAGCGCAAAGATGATAAAAATCTATATTTATAAAAGTTAATGTTTTAAAGGGGACCACAGGTCCAAAATTCACTTTTTAATGTTTTTTTTTACTCAACTTTGGTTATGTACTTCTTAAAAAAACAGTCCTAGGGCCAAAAAAAATACACCCAGTGGTATATTTACTCTAGTCTTTATTTTTCAGTGATATAAATGTCTCGTTTTCAAATCCTGGCACTTGTGATGTCACAAGCGCCAGGACAACCCACCCCAACCTGAGTCCAGACCCTCACCTAGCAACCCCTGGTGATGCTCCACCCACTTCAGTATAAAAGACGTCACGGTTGTTTTTCCTGAGTTCATGTCAGCACAATGGCTACTAGAGTTCGATGTTTCGTTGTTGTTAAAATGCAGTACCGCTAATAACTAATTATCTATCAACAAAAAAACTTATTTACGGGCTCTTAAATCAACCGGACGACTGCTCACGGACCATATCCGGTCCGCGCCGGATGTGGTCCGTGAAAAAAGCGGTCCCCGCTAGAGAGAGCGTGTATAGCAGTTAGCAGCCAGTGTGTTACTCTGCAGCCTTATTGCTTGTTTTCGAAGAGTCAAACGAAGAGTTTTTAACATGGAGGGTGAACTTATGGATGTTTCTCAGCGGCCTACGCGACGCGTCAGCGCCTCATTTGCCCTGCCCAAAATGGCGTCTGCCTCTGGGTCTGACTCAGGGTCCCCTTTGGAGGGCGGAGTTAATGTCAACAGATTTTTGAAGGGCGTGGCCTTATCATAAACAGCCTGTTCAGAACGGAAGTGAGAAAAGGCACAACTAGAAAGGGGATATTTTATTATCTAAGAATTATTTTGTGCATTAAATTGAATGAACATGGTCTGGATAGCCCACAGACATACCATAAAAATGTATAAAACCAATATTTGGTCCCCTTTAAATATGTTCCTCTTTTCTCAGGTACGTGAAGTTTCTGAGGCAGAGCAGAGCAGCTGTTGTGCTTCAGCGAAACGTTCGAATGTGGACAAGAAGAAGATGCTTCCTGCAGCAGCGCTCTGCAGCTATCACCATTCAGTGTTTCTGGAGGGTTCACATGGCCAGAAAGCTGTACTATCAGGTACGTTTGATCGGAATCACAACGATTTGGTTCTCCATTAGGATATGGCAATTCATCTTTTAACAGGGTGAACATAATGTAGGAAGAAAAAGGTTTGTAAGCTCAATCATCCAGGTGGATAACAACAACAAAGGTTAAATCATGTCATCTGGTTTCAGATGGGTGTGCTCTTTTTGCACATGTTAAAAAGTCTACTTCTGAGATTACAACAGGAGGTTGGCTTGAAACACAGCAATGAACACTACCTATGGGACAGATCTGGTTGGCAGGCCGCAGACTGACGAAGTCCTCTGGATGGGGGACAAAACATTTCTTCACTTGAAACCGGACCAGATTACACGATTTAACCATCTTTGTTATACTATAGGAAGGTTTCTTGTTCAGTGGACACCCAGATGTTCAAGGTAAAGGTAGTGATGTTCCTAAAACAGCTAGGATGATTAACATCTTATTTGTTTCAGATAGCTAATTATAGATGAATTGAATGACCTCAGGCAGGATAAATAGTTTAACTCCAGCAGGATTGACGATGTAGAATATCACATACAGCTACAGCTAGTAGCTAATAGCTTTAATCAATGTTTTTACTCTCTGGTTTGCAACATTCAGCCATAACATTAAGACCAGTTATAGATAACACTGTTTGTTGTTAGAAAACCATGTCCTGTTGGGAAAACCTGCATCATAAATGTTACTTTCACTCTTTATTGACTCGTTTTGCACAGCTTCATATGGTAGCAGCACCCTCTGCAGGAGCAGCGTCCTCCTGTGGGGCGTTAGAGGAATCTGCAACCACTGGTTTATGTACAAAAACAAAGAGTCTGAGGTGTTTCCTCACACAGTAACAACCCCAGATACCAATCTGTCTACAGATCCTACAACGCAGGGGGGATCCAAAAGGCTTTGCTGATGTCGCAGTGCCAGATACTCTAAGAAAACTCTCAGATTTTCTTTGTATTCTGACTGGTCTGATATTTTTAAAGGGCAAAGGGTCGTAATGTTATGGCTGGCAGATATGTTCATTTTTTCCACTTTATGATTTTTGTTGTTGTTGTGGAATTGTCCAACATTTGTGGTAAGACTGAAAGAAACTCGTTATTTAAAAAAAATAATTACAGTGGTACTCAGTAAATGAAAAATAATTGTATCATGCTTTGAAAAGAAAGTCTACAGGTAGTCCTCGACTTACGAACGAGTTCCGTTCCTACGGCCGTTCGCATGTCGAAAATCGCCGTAAGTCGGAAACACACGAGCCGCCACTTATACACGTACATGTACGGTACTGTACAGTTACCAAGCACTTCGCCTATCCTAACACAGTGCCCTACATAATTATCAAAAAACACATACAGTACATTTGGAGCCATAATGAAGGAAAAAAATAGTTAGCATGTCTGTTAGCATGTTAGCTCGTTGCACGTCCGAGCTCTGCAGCTTCCAGCTGCTTCACGCGGTCCAAACTGTTTGTAACTGCATGTTAGCTCCATACATTTGGAGCCATAATGAAGGGAAAAAGAGTTAATAACTTACTGGGAGCTGGTGAAGCCGTTTCTCCGCGTTAACATGTTAGCTCCCGGCCGCAGCAGGCATCTCCGCCGCCCGTCGGCTCTGTCTCCCCGGTGGGGCTGGCGTTAGCATGTTAGCTCCGGGTGCCACCAACCGCCAAGCCGTCCGTCCGCGTTTTAGCTTGTTAGCTTCGGGTGCCAACAACATCCAGGCCGCCAATCCGTTCGTCCGCCTGAGACGTCCAGAGTTCACAGACTGTTTCCAGCTCATTTATCCGAGCGAAGCAATCTCTGATTGGACAGACGGTCTGTCCAAAGCCGGATGTCGAAGCTGGAGGTAACCGAAGCTAAACGACAACTGCCGAACACTGCCGAAAACTGCAGAACACTGCCGAACACTGCCGAAAACTGCAGAACACTGCCGAAAACTGCAGAACACTGCCGAAAACTGCAGAACACTGCCGAAAACTGCAGAAACCTGCCGAAAACTGCGTAATCGGCTTCAAAATAATAATACAGTAATAAAAATAATAATTTATTTATAAAGCCATTTAAAACAACCACAGCTGCAACAAAGTGCTGTACACATAAAATCAAGAACATTTAAACACATAAAACAAGATTTTTCAAATTTTTTTTTGAATTTTTCAATTTAATTAAATTTTTTAATTAATAAGATGCGTTCGTAACACCGAATCGCCGTAAGTCGAGGACTACTTGTAGTTAACTTAGCACCATGTCACTTTCATTCTGTTTCTGCATCCGCTTTCACAGCTGATATTCGAGCACAAGGCTGTGATAATTCAGAAGTGGGCGAGACGCTGGCTGGCCAAGTGGCGTTACAGACGCACCCTGTCAGCCATTGTCCTGCTGCAGAGCTGTGTGCGCCGCATGAGGGCCAAGAAAGAACTGAAGAAGCTCAAAGTGGAGGCGCGCTCCGTGGAGCACTTCAAGAAGCTCAATGTCGGCATGGAAAACAAGATTCTGCAGCTGCAGCACAAGATAAATGAACAGGTGAGTCTCATGGAGCCTAGTTTTGTCTGCTGTTTACACTAGGACACTTAACTTGATTCTGAGGATCGTTACATCATCAGGAGTTGTCGCATCACATGCAAATCATGTGTCTGTATCTCCCCCACCCGCAGCAAAAAGAAAACAGGGAGCTCAGTGAGAGGCTCGGCGTTCTGGAGAAGACCCACGCTGCTGAGAGAGAGCGACAGAGCAGAGAGACCGAAAGCCTGCAGAGGTCAGAGCAGGAGGCCAGAGCCACAGCAGAGACGGTGCCCTCGCTGCTGGAGCGGCTCTCCTTCCTTCAGCACGAGCTGGAAAACACCAGCAGAGACAAGGAGGAGCTGGAGGAGCAGACCAAGATCTACAAGGAGCAAACGCAACAGGTAGGTCTTTCTGCAATGATTCAGTGGGAGTGAAAACTTCAGTTTCCTACTTCAAACTAATACTGACGTTAGATTTACATCAACTGAAGTTATTGAAGTTCCATGATTTGGTAGATTAGAATATTTTATCAGTTATGTATAGGGCTCAGAATAACGCATTACCTTTAAATATCCAAATGCATTTTGTTAAAAGACAAAGTTGTTATAATCTTAAGGGGACAGATATATTTATAAAACCACAATTCAGAACTAGTTTGAAGGGACGGTCTACCTCAATCCAGGGAATTGGATTGAGGAATGGCTTGGAGAATGTAGTTAAAATGCCAACTCAATGTGTACATTTAAGAAAATGATCAAAACTAATTTGTTAAAAAAATACATATGAAATAGCGTAATGTGTATTGTACAGTATTAGTTAGAAAATTTGAGTTATTCATTTTGTACTGTTACTGGAATATTATCATTGTTTGAACTAATTGTTTGAAAAAAAGGGCAGATATAATAAGATTTTTTTTCTTTCTGCTACCTTTCATTTTTTTTAAATATTTTGTACGTTATCATTTATGGAATTGCTTTGTATTGTGTTTTTTGTAATTAAAAAAATGAACAAATTTAATAAACATAAACATAAACATTTAGACATATTCATCCTGTCAAACCATCTGATTAAAAAAAACTACAAAATGGCAATGTTTTAAAATTTACTTTGATTTGCAAATTAGATACTTTTATCATAATATATACCTTTTTAGTCTCTTTATTTAATACGTAATTTTTTCATCTATCGTGATGTGAAATGAGTTTTTTTTCCTGAAAGTCTGGTGCAGTCTGACAAATTGTGTTTTACAAACTTAAATTACTTACCGTACTTTTACCTTCTGGGCTTTTTGTGCACTATTCGTTTACTCTGCATTCATTCTTTAAAGCCCAAAAAGTTATAATGAGTAGAATTAATTAAAAGCGTGTAAATACTCTCTTTTATCAGGTTGTAGATGAGCTTAACGTGAAGAATGACTGGTTAAAGAGCAACGTAGACGAGCTGAACCAGGAGGTCTTGAAACAAGCTCAACAGTTGACAGGTTTGAAAACAGTTGACCTCAAGTCTTCACAGATGAAAAGCCTGAAAGTAAAAATAATGACAACAAAACTGTTTCGACTCAGAGATTAAAACAACGTCTGAGAGCACCAAAGAGCTGAAGAAGGACCTGACCGAGGAGCGCTCTCGATACCAAAGTCTGCTGAGCGAACACCTGCAACTTGAGGACCGGCACAAGGACCTGAAGGAAGAGATGAGTCTCAGTATTGTGAGAAACATTTATTTTGTCACACTTAGTCCTAAAAATGACATTAAAAGCAGAGGTATGTCCAAACTTTTCATGAAACAAATTTAGACCTGACTACTTATCTGTCGCGGAGCAAAGAGAGCAAATATAAATGCCCTCCGTCCATCTGTCTCGTGAGCTTGACGATTTGAAAAATGAGACTTGCATTTTTGATTTGTGGCTGCATCTAGGCATAAGAAAGGTCCCTATTGAAAATTGTGGACATCCAAGATGGCAACCACCATATATACTGTATGTACAGGTATATGTAAACTGGCCCCGCTGATCATTTGAGGAGACTATGCTTTCTGCTCACCAGGGTCTGTTGCTCTGGGACAAGAAAAACAAAAATAAATAAACTACCGGTACCTGTATTCTTATACTGTACACAGTATCACTCTTACCACTTGAATGTCTTTCACCAACAACATTAAGGTTTTCTTGTATTCCTTTTCCAGTCCAGAAAAACACTCATCTCAAACATTCACTATTGAAATCCCTAGTGACAGGGAAAATCTATGTACCATTTATTTGATTTAAAAAAATCCACATCAGGGACAGCTTGTTAACTTAGGAAGCAATACAGAAGTATCCACAACAACAGTGGATACTAGTATCTATATTAGTGGTGGATTTCTGATATCTCAACAAGTAATATTTTCTGTTTTCTCTCACTTAACAAGAATTCAAGCAAATTTAGTCACAAAAGGACGGACTCCAACTACAGCAGTAACTCATCGGAGTTTTCTCCGAGCTTAAGCTCAACTGGAGGTGAAAATGGCTCCATACACACGGAGGTAATGTGTGAAGTACTCGTCTATTGATGTGAAGGTTGATGTAACCTGCTTGTGTTGACAATTACAGGAAGTACAAACCGGATTCCAAACAAGTTGGGACACTAAACAAATTGTGAATAAAAACTGAATGCAATGATGTGGAGGTGCCAACATCTAATATTTTATTCAGAATAGAACACAAATCACAGATCAAAAGTTTAAACTGAGAGAATGTATCATTTTAAGGGAAAAATATGTTGTTTCAAAATTTCATGGCGTCAACAAATCCCAAAAAAGTTGGGACAAGTCCATTTTTACCACTGTGTGGCATCCCCCCTTCTTCTTACAACACTCAACAGACGTCTGGGGACAGAGGAGACCAGTTTCTCAAGTTTAGAAATAGGAATGCTCTCCCATTCATGTCTAATACAGGCCTCTAACTGTTCAATCGTCTTGGGCCTTCTTTGTTGCACCTTCCTCTTTATGATGCACCAAATGTTCTCTATAGGTGAAAGATCTGGACTGCAGGCTGGACATTTCAGTACCGGATCCTTCTCCTACGTAGCCATGATGTTGTGATTGCTGCAGAATGTGGTCTGGCATTATCTTGTTGAAAAATGCAGGGTCTTCCCTGAAAGAGATGACGTCTAGATGGAGCATATGTTGTTCTAGAACCTGAACATAGTTCTCTGCATTAATGGTGCCTTTCCAGACATGCAAGCTGCCCATGCCACAAGCGCTCATGCAACCCCATACCATCAGTGATGCAGGCTTCTGAACGGAGCGTTGATAACAACTTGGGCTATCCTTGTCCTCTCTGGTCCGGATGACATGGCGTCCCAGTGTTCCATAAAGAACTTCAAATCGTGACTCATCTGACACAGAACAGTCTTCCATTTTGCCACACTCCATTTTAAATGACCCCTGGCCCAGTGCAAACGTCTGAGCTTGTGGAGCTTGCTTAGAAATGGCTTCCTCTTTGCACTGTAGAGTTTCAGCTGCAACGGCGGATGGCACGGTGGATTGTGTTCACTGACAATGCTTTCTGGAAGTATTCCTGAGCCCATTCTGTTATTTCCTTGACAGTGGCATTCCTGTTTGAGGTGCAGTGACGTTTAAGGGCCCGGAGATCACGAGCATCCAGTAGAGTTTTACGGCCTTGACCCTTACGCACAGCGATTGTTCCAGATTCTCTGAATCTTTTGATGATGTTATGCACGGTTGATGATGATAACTTAAAAGTCTTTGCTATTTTACGCTGGGTAACACCATTCTGGTATTGCTGCACTATCTTTCTGCACAACAATGGTGGAATTGGTGATCCTCTTACCATCTTGGCTTCTGAGAGACACTGACACTCTGAGAAGCTCTTTTTATACCCAATCATGTTGTCAATTGACCT
>JBBPBX010026530.1:0-38022 GCA_038048925.1 Garcialebias charrua | reverse complement strand
AAGGAACTTAGTGATATCATGGCCAAGGAGGTTTTTAGACTACATGGTCTACCCAGTGACATTGTTTCTGACAGGGGCCCTCAATTTATTTCTAAATTCTGGAGGGAGTTCTGTAGCCTTCTGGGCATCACTGTTAGTCTCTCTTCTGGCTTTCACCCTCAGACAGATGGCCAATCCGAGAGAGCTAACCAGGAGGTGGAGACCAAGCTACGTCTGCTCTGTGAAGGAGATCCCAGTAAATGGTCAGACAACCTTCCCTGGGTCGAGCATGCCATCAACGCTCTTCCATCTTCATCATCAGGTCTGTCTCCATTTCATACTGTTTTTGGCTTTCAACCACCTGTATTTTCTGTCCAGGCGAGAGAAGCTCAGGTGCCCTCAGCCCACCGTGCTGTCATGAGGTGCCAACGCACCTGGAGAAGGGCCAGGAGAGCCCTCCTCAATTCCAATGCCACTTATGCCAGGGGGGCAAACAAGCGTCGGTCCATTCAACCCACATACCAGGTGGGCCACAAGGTCTGGCTCTCCACCAAGGACCTCCCACTACGAGTGGAGTCTCGTAAGCTGGCACCCCGGTTCATCGGCCCCTTTCTCATTTCCAAGATCATTAACCCTGTAGCCGTCCGTCTCCAACTACCCCGCTCACTTAAGGTTCACCCTACCTTCCACGTCTCACGTCTCAAGCCTTTTGTTCTGCCACGGTTCGGACCCTCCTCCAGTCCCCCTCCTCCCGCCGACTGATTGGGGGTGCCCCTGCTTACACCGTCAGGAGACTCCTCCGTTCCAGACGGTGGGGAAGGGGGCTCCAATATCTGGTGGACTGGGAGGGCTACGGCCCAGAGGAGCGCTCTTGGGTCCCGGCTCGTCACATCTTGGACAAGGGCCTCATCAGACGGTTCCACGTCTCCCGTCCTCTTCAGCCTGGTGGTCCGTCGGGAGCCGGACCTTAAGGAGGGGGTTCTGTCATGTTTTTACCCTTCACAGCCAGTCATGTTTATGTTTGTTGTTCCTGCCAAGCTCTGCCTGCTCCTGTCTCTCACTCACCCAGCAATCAAGCTCATGCTCTACACCTGTTCACCTCCCTACTTAAGCTCCCTCCAGTCACTCAGTCAGTGCCAGATTCTCTAATCTTTCACAAACAGTAGAAATCCAGCATACCAGGTCTTGACCCTTGCCTTGCCACGACTCCTTGCATGTTTTTGACTCGCCTTGCCTAAACCTTCTTGGATTTTGTCTGCTTATCTGCCCATGGTTTCTGACTCTGTGCCTTCCCCTTTGACCACGTTTTTGGACTACGATTCGGCTCTGTTTTCGGCTCTCTGCTTCAAGGTGCTTGACCCCTGCAACGGCTTATGAACCACGATTCTGGATCTCCCAATTCTGGACCTCAAGTCCTTTTAATCTGCTCTGCTGCAGCAGCTCACTTTACAGGAGTGACATCTCTGGCTTCAGCATGACTAAAGCTTCAGCTTCAACATCAAGACAGAAGGTTAGTGAAAACCCCAATATCCACCTGCACTTCCTGATCCACGTCTAAGTCACTAACTCTTCTGTCTTGACAGATTGGACCCGACCAGGACCCAGACCTCAACCAGAGATTTCCCACCATTCAGAAAATAAACTGTTTAACCACTCTTGGCCTTGCTGTTTTGCTGGTCCAAACCTGGTTCTTGTCACAATGGGTGTATAAAAAAACAGTAAACTTACATGTATGTAGTAATCAGATTTGGATCTTTGAATAAAAGGTTTGAGAACCCCTAACATACAATAATTTTTCAAAATCTGAATTTAAAGATATATTATGCTCTTTGAAATGGTCCCACTTAACAACACAGGCACGCTCTGGATCTCGTTTTAACACGTGATGTCTCTGTTTGTAATTTGGTAATCAGTGACAACGTTCTCTCAGACCACATGCCTGTTTTGTTTGATATCGTCCTACCTACTGTGGCCGCAAGGTTGTTGGTGCCTGTCGTGGTGGCAACCCTCGAACCCGGTGGTGGACACCGGCAGTGAGGGATGCTGTCAGGCTGAAGAAGGAGTCCTATTGGGCCTTTTTGGCTTGTGGGACCCCGGAAGCAGCTGATAGGTACCGGCAGTCCAAGCGGCATGCGGCTCGGGTGGTTGCTGAGGCAAAAACTCGGGCGTGGGAGGAGTTCGGAGAGGCCATGGAGAATGACTTCCGTACGGCTTCGAGGCGATTCTGGTCCACCATCCGGCGTCTCAGGGGGGGAAAGAGGTACGCGACCAACACCATTTATGGTGGGGGTGGCGTGCTGCTGACCTCAACTCGGGATGTTGTGAGTCGGTGGGCGGAATACTTCGAAGACCTCCTCAATCCTACTGGCACGTCTTCCACTGAGGAAGCGGAGCCTGGGGACTTTGGGTCGGGTTCTCCGATCTCTGGTGCTGAGGTCGCCGAGGTGGTTAAAAAGCTCCGCGGTGGCAAGGCTCCGGGGGTGGATGAGATTCGCCCGGAGTTCCTTAGGGCTCTGGATGTTGTAGGGTTGTGTTGGCTTACGCGACTCTGCAATATCGCGTGGACATCGGGGGCAGTTCCCTTGGATTGGCAGACTGGGGTGGTGGTTCCCCTATTCAAAAAGGGGGACCGTAGGGTGTGTTCCAACTATAGGGGGATCACACTCTTAAGCCTCCCTGGTAAGGTCTATTCAGGGGTTCTGGAGAGGAGGGTCCGTCGGATAGTCGAACCTCGGATTCAGGAGGAGCAGTGTGGTTTTCGTCCTGGTCGTGGAACACTGGACCAGCTCTACACCCTCAACAGGGTCCTGGAGGGTGCGTGGGAGTTTGCCCAACCAGTTTACATGTGCTTTGTGGACTTGGAGAAGGCATTCGACCGCGTCCCTCGGGGGGTTCTGTGGGGGGTACTCCGGGAGTATGGGGTACCAGGCCCATTGATATGGGCTGTTAGGTCCCTGTACGACCGGTGTCAGAGCTTGGTCCGCATTGCCGGCAGTAAGTCAGGCTCGTTTCCGGTGAGAGTTGGACTCCGCCAAGGTTGCCCTTTGTCACCGATTCTGTTCATAACTTTTATGGACAGAATTTCTAGGCGCAGCCAAGGTGTTGAGAGGATCCGTTTTGGTGACCTTAGAATCGCTTCTCTGTTTTTTGCAGATGATGTGGTCCTACTGGCTTCATCAGTTCGTGATTTACAACTTTCACTGGAGCGGTTTGCAGCCGAGTGTGATGCGGCCGGGATGAGGATCAGTTCCTCCAAATCCGAGGCCATGGTCTTGAGCCGGAAAAGGGTAGCATGCCCTCTCTGGGTCGGGGAGGAGGTCCTGCCCCAAGTGGAGGAGTTTAAGTATCTCGGGATCTTGTTCACGAATGAGGGAAAACTGGAGCGTGAGATCGATAGGCGGATAGGTGCAGCGTCCGCAGTGAAGCGGGCGCTGTACCGGTCTGTCGTGGTGAAGAGAGAGCTGAGTCAAAAGGCAAAGCTCTCAATTTACCGATCGATCTACGTTCCCACCCTCATCTATGGTCATGAGCTTTGGGTTATGACCGAAAGAACAAGATCTCGGATACAAGCGGCTGAAATGAGTTTTCTCCGCAGGGTGGCTGGACTCTCCCTTAGAGATAGGGTGAGAAGCTCAGTCATCCGGGAGGGACTCGGAGTAGAGCCGCTGCTTCTCCACATCGAGAGGAGCCAGTTGAGGTGGCTCGGGCATCTGGTTAGGATGCCTCCTGGACGCCTCCCTGGTGAGGTGTTCCGGGCATGTCCCACCGGGAGGAGACCCAGAGGAAGACCCAGGACGCGCTGGAGGGACTATGTTTCTCGGCTGGCCTGGGAACGCCTTGGGATTCCCCCGGAGGAGCTGCTCCAAGTGGCTGGGGAGAGGGAAGTCTGGGCCTCCCTACTTAGGCTGCTACCCCCGCGACCCGACCCCGGATAAGCGGAAGAAGATGGATGGATGGATGGATGGATCGTCCTACCTTGTCCTACTACTAAGTCATGCGATTCTACACATACTTCACGCACCATTAACCGTTTCACTGCTCCTTGTTTTACTGGAGGCGGCCGTGGCGTAGTGGTAGTAGTTTTAAGGGGCGGCCGTGGCGTAGTGGTAATGGCAGTCGTCCCCCAATCGGAAGGTTGGCGGTTCGAATCCCGGTTCCCCACACCATGTGTCGTTGTGTCCTTGGGCAAGACCCTTAACCCGAGTTGCTCCCGGTAGGACTAGAAAGCACCTTGCATGGTAGTCTGCCGCTACCAGTGTATGAATGTGTGTAGCATTCAATGTGTGTAGTGCTTTGAGATTTTCACTAATGAAAAGCGCGTTATAAATTGAATTCATTATTATTATTATTATTACTGAAGCTTTTAGCTCTGAGAGGATTGATCAGCTCTCGGTGTCTCTCACTACCGAGGAGCTAACCTCTCAGCTTAATTCTGTCTGTATAAATGTTCTGGACCTTGTTACTCCCGTTAAAACCAGGAAAACAAAACTTATATCAGAACCATGGCTTAATAACGACATTCAAGCCGTTAGACAGCAATGTCGGAGAGCAGAGCACAGGTGGAGGAAGGACCTGCTGCAGGATTATTTTCAAATCCTAAAGGAGAGTTGGTGTCATTATCAGAAAGCAGTTAAAGCTACCAAATCAAAGTACTTTTCTGATATAAATGCCTCCAACTCCCACAACCCCCAAGATCTTTTTTCCACCCTGAACTCCGTTCTACGACTCGAAGAACCTTCAGCTCTAGAATTCTCAACTGAGCTGTGTGAAAACTTCTTCCATTTCTTTTCAGAAAACATTGCAAACACCCGGGCACTCATTTCTCCACCTGCTCATGATCCGTCCATCCCATCTCATTGTGTAGCGGTTCTTGACCACTTTGAGCCCATCTCTCTGTCTTCTCTGGAGCAGGTCATGTGCAGCATGAAGCCATCCGGTTCCCCCTTTGACGTTGTCCCCCCTCTACTCCTAAAGAAAATTTGTCCTGTTCTGGGCTAGGGCTGGGCGATATATCGATATTTTTAAAATATCGAGATTTTTTCTAAAGAGATATAAGACGAGACTATATCGTTTATATCGAGAATCCACCGTCTGTCTGTTTTCTCCCACTCGCCCCCCTCCTTCTCCTTCACTGAGCAGCACAGACCCAGCCCCTCCTTCCTGCAGGCTGCAGGAGGGCGGAGCCGCGGAGACTTTCAGCACAACAAGAAGTAAACACGGCAGATATGAAGAGCCGCGACGCAGCTGCTGAGGGGGAAAAACAATGTTTTTCCTGAGCTAGTTTGGATTTAAATTGTCAGATGAGGGCAGAAAAAATATTTTTGTAGACGATGCTGAAAATAATCCCGACGAAGGCTCGGATCTACGAATCTTTTTCACCATTTAAACAGCGGAGTGGAGCGTGAAACGGCAGAACCGAGTTTTTTTTTTACAGCCTCCTGCTTCATTAAACAAACCACGGGTCTGAGCTCATTTAGTCGTGCGCGCACTGCAGCGCTTTCATGAGAGGAGCAGAAGGACGTGGAGACATTAATAAATCAGCAGCTCATCACATCGCCAAAGAAACGGTCCTTAGCGGCTAACAAGATGGCTAACGCTTTAGCCGCCTTCTTCCACAGCTGAGACTGACCGTGTCTTTGGCGCTATATGATAAACTGCTGATTTAATAATGTCTCCGCCTCTCTGTTCACGTTTCTGAGTGGAGGCTGTCGTGTTTTTACACAAGGATTCAATGCGACACTTTGTAGAGCAACTTAGAGAACGTCTTCGTGAACCCGGAAACAACCCCCTGACCCTTTCACAGTATATCAAATATATTGTACCACAGGCTCACATTTACTGCAGTTCACAAACACTGACTAAAGTGAAAGCACCTTTCTATCTTATCAAGACACTCAAAGCTCTTTAAAACACAATCTGTGTCCTCATTTACCCATTCATACAGCACTCTACTAGAACTGTACAAAGAATAATCAGTACTTTTATCACATTCATACACTGACTGATGGACACACATCAGAGGCAATGACACAGCTGCCCTCAGCTGAAGAGGACTATTATTTAATAGGTGTAAATAAATGTCTAAAAAATAAAGTAATGTATAAAATAGTTCATTTTTTAGACATTTATTTTGTAGAGTTTGTTAATAAATGTTGCTGTGTGACAACTGGGACAAAGCTTTGACTCAGAAATATATTTTTGTTATTCTTTTATGGAAAGAAAATTATATTGAGATATATATCGTATATCGCGATATATCACAACAATATCGAGATATGAATTTTTGTCCATATCGCCCAGCACTATTCTGGGCCCTCCTCTTCTTGCCATTGTGAATAGCAGCTTAGCCTCAGCTGTGGTGCCATTATCTTTTAGTCAAGTCAAGTCAAGTCAAATTTATTTATATAGCACAGTTAGAACAGATAAACTGTTATCAAGGTGCTTTAAACATGCTGCTGTCCAACCTCTCCTGAAAAAAACCTAGCCTTGACCCCTCAGTATGTCTAACTTCCGGCCTGCCTCAAAAATGCAAAAAACGCCTAAAAAACATACCCAAATTAAATTAGAAGCTGTTCTTGAACCCTTTGGAGTACAAGCAAAAGCTTGGTGTCTTTGTAAAGATAACACTTTGAATTTTTTGTTTTAGCAGTCAAATTTGTTGTATATGTTATTATTTTGTATTTATTGAAGTGAGAAGCATTTTTTTTGCCTCGCCTGAAAATGTTTATATTTGTCAAGCACCTATAGACTGACACAAGAAGATATGGACTAGAAATTGATATGAGCCTAAAGAGTGAAGTCTTTACTATGAAAGGTTCAAATTTGAAGTCAATAACATAAAAATTGAGAATTTTGTGCCTGTTTTTTATGTGTATGTTCAGGCGGACCTCAAACCTATCCAAAATGTGTCAAAATGGGTAACACCTGGAGCCAAGATGGTCTAGTGGCAGGGCTTTTGACTACGGATCCGAAGGTCGCGGGTTCGCGCCCCGGCCACTACCCAGCTTGGGGTGTCTATGAGTGCACACCTATTTCTCCAGCTCCCCGGGCGCTTTCGGGCTGCTCACTGCACCACCTGGTAGGTGGTTGGGTTAAATGCAGAGACGAATTTCGTCTGTGTATGGGAACATACGCAGATGACAGGAATAGACATTATTATTATTATTATATGCCAACTTCAAAAGTCTGTAACTTCTGAATACTTCAACATACAGACTTCAGTGAGGGCTCTATTGAAAGCTTACATCAAGGGGAACCCTGTTCCATTCCTAGATTTACTCTCAAGCTGATTGAAATACAGTAACTATAAAAGATGAAAAACAGAGTAAAATGTTCTTTTTTGTTCGTAGGTCAGTAGACCTTTTACGCACAGAAGCGCACGCTCAGTGATTCTGTTACGCAGTGAATTTTTGAAACTACCTTTAACTCCCACCCCCTCATGCCACACATCTCCACAACGGGATTTCCATTGGCTATACAGTACGTCAGTAGTGTCAGAAGTAGCGTCTGATATGATTGGCCAGAGCCCCACGTGTGAAAGTAGGCATTGGGTGAGTTTTACTTCGTCACTCTAGGTGGCTTTGATTGGCTTTAGTGACTGAATACATCCACTCAGTTGGTCAGAATTGGTGTCAATCAAAAGCAGAGACCTTATAAAAGATTTTTAAGATGGCTGAACTTACAAATCTTCCGTTTATCGGAAATGACGAAGCTCTTTATGCAAATTTATGTCACACGGTCCCGCGGGCGGGCCCGTGCTTGATAACAGGTTGGTTTTTAATGACATTCTCCTATTCACAGATGCTGGTGATTCTGTGCTCCTTCTCTTACTGGACCTCACATCTGCTTTTGATACAATCGACCATGAGATCCTCATTGCGAGGTTGGAGCAGTGGGTGGGCATCACAGGGTCAGCCCTCAAATGGTTTAGATCCTACCTCACTGACATGTCCTTTTGTGTCTCAATCAAAGATTTTAGTTCAGCCTTGGCAGCGCTTAAATGGGGGGTACTGCAGAGGTCCACCCTCTGTCCCATTTTATTTTCTTTATACCTACTGCCACTATGTGCTATTTTCAGGAAACATAACATAGCTTTTCATTTCTAAGCCAACGACTGCCAAATGTACTTCCCCCTCAGACGTAACGGTACTCGCTCTATTCAACCATTACTGGATTGCCTGGCTGACATCAGAGACTGGATGGCTTTAAATTTCTTGAGTTTCAACGAGAAGAAGTCTGAAGTTATGTTGTTCCCGCCCAATGGCACAATCACCAACCACTGCATCGACCTGTCCGTTCTAGAACCATTAGTGAAACAAAGAGTCACTAATCTAGGAGTGATACTTGACCCTTCTTTGAAACTTAACAGTCATGTAAATATGATTGTTGAATCCTGCTTTTTCCAGCTGAGGCGGCTGTCTAAGCTGAAGCCCATATTATCCAAAAAGAACCTGGAGACAGTAATCCATGCATTCATTACGTCCAGGCTTGAATATTGCAACTCGCTCCTTTTTGGTATCAGTCAGTCCTCCATAGCTAGACTTCAACTGGTCCAGAATGCGGCAGCCTGATTTTTAACCAGCACAAGCAAAACAGAGCACATTAGACCTGTTTTGTCCTCCCTGCACTGGCTACTGGTTCACCTTCTAATCAAATTCAAAATGCTTTTGTATGTCTAAAAATCACTAAACAGCTCTGCCCCCTCCTATCTTACCAATCTGCTCCAACCGTATGCCCCACCACGTTCTCTCAGGTCAGCAGACCAGTTGCTCCTCACAGTTCCAGGAACCCGTCTCAAGCGCAGAGGTGACATGGCCTTCTCTGTCGCTGGCCCAAGACTGTGGAAAAAATTACCTCTGCTTGTCAGACAGGCCCCCTCTCTCAGTTTTTAAATCCCACTTAAAAACACACTACTGTATTATTCCCTGGCTTTCAGCACTGTGTGATTTGTGGTGGGCCTGTGTGCATCACACTGTGTTGGTCATATTGCTGTTGTTGTTATCCTATATTGTTTTTTTGTTTCTACATTCGGTTTCCTGTTATGTAATCTGTTGCTATGTGCTTGGTCTGTCTGTCCCTGTACAGCACTTTGGTGTGCACTGTCACTGTTTAAAGCGCTTTATAAATAAAGTGGTATGGTATGGTATGGTTTTATTTTTCATTCCTGCAAATAGACTATATGCCACAGGGGGTCGTGAGTCGTACTTCCGGTAAAATGCAACCCACATCTGCCACTTCCGGTTCCCATCCACTGCCGTTGTTGTTAGCGTTAGCTCCTAGTAGCAGCTCATGACAACGACCCAAAACGGGAAGCGGCTGCGCGCTACTGGCACTACAAGTGAGTTCCGTTGTGTCCGTCCACCGGTGGGTACGGCTGTTCCGAGGGGGGGTTTGGGCAAAAATTTATCACGGCTATCCGTAGGGGGAACGTCGCCATAATTTTATATGGATTTATATGTGTATCGAGTTATTATTGGTGTGAATGCAGATGTTTTATTAATTGTATTTAGTCATTTATGTTTGTGTCTTTCCCGCTAACCGGAAGTGCGCCGTCTGTGTAATGGCGGAAGTGCTGGAACGTAAGTCCGTGGCATATACTCTATTCACCTAGCGTCTGGGTGGGAGGGTTCTGGTTCCCCCCGGAAGATTTTGTGATGTTTAACATGTAAATTAAGCATTCTGGTATACTCCTAGAATAAAATTAGGGGAAAAAAACAACATGCTTCAGGTAAAAAAAAAAAAAAAAAAAACATTTACTAATATGTTAATTTAATTAGGATTTTAGAATCTAAAAAAATCTAAATGCTCTTTGGTATTGTTCTGGGGGCCGGACCAAATGTGGAGGCGGGCCGCATCCGGCCCGCGGGCCGTAGTTTGGGGACCACTGTTTTAGATCATTTCATTCAACCAAAATAAAATAAAATAAACAAGCAACAACAGAAGCAATCCACCCAGAGATACCAAATATAGCAGAGCATTTTGCTAATAGCAAAAACTCATTTTGTAAATACTTAGCGCTAAGCTAGGGGTGTGCAATATAGATGCGTTGGCTAATAGGCTAAATATTTAGAGCTCCACTTCTCTAACATCCTAATCCCCTGGTCGGCAACTGCCGGCACTTACGTTTAAGTTAGCACCACGTAAGTGCGCTAGCTTAGCGCTTATGAGCTAGCACAAACTTTGTTGCAAGCACATCTTGCAAGCTAGCTAGCACAATTTACGTAGTGCTAGCCTAGTGCTACATAAGTCAGGCAATGGGAAATTATGCCATCTACCACACCTCTGACCCCCAACCCCCTACCCCCCAAAAACTCTTTAGATCTAGATGATTCACATACAGTAAATGGCATATTTTTCGTGGAAATCGCGATTTTCGACAAAAAACAAAAAGTTGGCAGGTATGATTTTTATCTGTCACACCAGATAGCTAAAGTGAAACATGAAGAGCAGAGTAAAAGGATGAGCAGTAAGTGCTAAATTGATCAGTAATTGTACTTTTTATTGGAAGTAAAATAGTGTTTGCTTTAAACAATCAAATGTTGATTATTCAAACTGTATACTGTACAAACATCCTGGTCCAACCAGGTCAAGAGCCCTAAATTATTACAGTACTTTAAATTTTCTGTGCAACATAAGTAAATGTAGCATACTGCTTTCAGTCTCACACGTTTGTCTTTGTATGTTTAACCATTAGGTGTTGCTGCTGAGCAAAAAGACAGACAATAAGTTGATGTTTAATAAGTAAAGTGTAGTTTTCCAGGTTTTTTTTCATAGTTCAGAAAACGTCTCATGTTTTCCAGCTGTTGCAGCAATCATCTTCAGCAGCTTGTGTGTCCTCTGGGAATTCCTGTGGAGATGCCAGAGTAGACAGACCTGCTCGTGTTTCCAGTTTGTACATTTTTTACAATGCATCACACAACTTTATTCTTGAGTTACACCTTTAACCTTAAAGACACAAATAAAGCTTTACAAGGACAAAATTATTTCGAAAGATGCTAGATCATCTGGTTATCTTAAAAAGTCAAGAGACAAAGCTCACAACACAGTACAGTTAAGAGGAAATACGGTTAGATCTGAAATATCAATCATCAATGTGTGATCTGTTTGTTGTTTGTAACCTTTTATGTGCCTGAAAAGGGCCTGTTTGTGAATTGTGAAAAGTGAACGTTTGTAGTTTTTGCTATGAGACTTTTCCAAATATCTTCACCTAAGACCATGAAACATCTACAGGAGAATTTTGAACTGGATACGAAGATGAACCGGTAGCCAGTGCAGGGAGGCCAAGACTGGTGTAATGTGCTCTTCTGCGTGTACTGGTTAAAAATCGGGCTGCTGCATTTTGGACCAGTTGTAATTGTGCAATGGTGGTCTAACTGATACCAAACATGAGTGAATTGCAGTAATCAAGCCTAGATGTAATAAATGCGTGTATTACTGTCTCCATGTTATTTTTGGATAATATGGGCTTAAGCTAGATTACTGAGCATGGACTTTGGTGTTTTGAACCAGTATGACATGACTGTTGACGAGGGAGAGGGCAGGCACCGGAGGACAGGGCGGGCCCCAGAGGTCATCTTAGCACCAACATAATGTGTTTTTTTTTCACTTTGGAGTAGGCTGTTGGGAGAGAATCAGTTTTGTTTGGTGTTTCCTCAGACTGATGAAGCCTTCTGGATGGAGGGCGAAACGTCTCAGCACAAAAAATAAACTGTCCAGATGACCTGACTGAACATTGTTGGAAGGTAAATTAGACATTAGAAACCCTTAAAATGACTTAAATTATACATTATACCATGTATCATGATATAATTTGAGGAAAGCTTGATGTTATTAAAACGAGCCGCTAAGTGATGTAAAGAGTGAATGTTTGTAGTTTTTGCGATGAGCTTTTCTCTGGACTTGTACTGAACAGGGAATGCCAGGAAACCTTAATGTATTTGGTGCAAAATATTCAAGTGGGTAGGAAATAAATTGTGTATAAGGATAGAGGTAGTCTTATTTTATGTTTTTTTATTATTGCTAGTCCCAGACAGAGCAGAGTGTCGGATGGCAAGTGGAGGGATAATTTTTAGCCTTCACCAGGAGCAATGGAGAAACCAGAGGGTGAACAATGGTGGCCTTGGCCTCCAAAAATTAATCTTCGGCCACTCCAATAATTTAAGGAAGATTTACTTTAAAGCAATATAAAACTAAAAAGCATCCATCCATCTATTATCTTCTACTTGTGCTGAAGTCAGTTCTCAGGGGCAGCAGCTTGATCAGGTAGGTTCAGACATCTCGTTCCACAGCCACCTTTTCCAGCTCTTCTGGGAAGACTCCAAGGTGTTCCCAGGCCATCCAAGAGACACAGTCTCACCAGCGTGTCCTGGGTCTTCCCCAGGGTCTCCTCCCAGTTGGACATGCCAAAAGTACCTCCCTAGGAAGATGTCCAGGGAACATCCTTATCAGATGCCCGAACCACCTCAACTGGCTCCTCTCAGTGTGGAGGATCAGCAGTTCTACTCCAAGTCTCTCCTGATAACTGATCTTCTCACCCTATCTCGAAGGGAGAGTCCAGCTACCCTGCAGAGGAAACTCATGTCAACCACCTGTATCCATGATCTCATTCTTTCTGTCTCTACCCAGAGTTTGTGACCATAGGTGAGGGTAGAAACATAGACTGACCGGTAAACAGAGAGTTTGTCTTACAGCTCAGCTCTCTACTTACCACAATGGACCGATACATAGTCCGCAATACTGCAGACGCTGCACCAATCCGTCTGTCAATCTCACTCTCCATTCTTCCTTCACTCGTGAACAAAACCCCGAGATACTTGAACACCTCTACTTGAGGCAGAAACTCACCCTCAACCTGAAGAGAACACTCCACCCTTTTATGACCAAGAACCATGGCCTCAGATTTGTAGGTGCTGATTCTCATCCCAGCTGTTTCACACTCGGCTGTGAACCACTCCAGTGAGAGCTGAAGACCACGGCGTGATGAAGCCAACAGGACCACATCATCTGCAAAGAGCAGAGATGGAATACTGAGGCCACCAAACCGGATTCCCTCCACCCCAGAAAGCATAGTTTCCTCAAATGATTGGGGTGACCAGTTTGTATATACAGATATATGTGGTAGTGGCATCTTGGATTTTGAAGTGGCAAGCCCATAGACCTTTCAACAATGTACCTATTTAATAGTCTACCTTTACCTTCGATAGGGATAAGTCAGAAGCTGCTTATTTTTAAGTTTTCCAACTCACAAGGACAACATATTTACACATATGATGGCAGCCATCTGCAGAAATGCATTTTGCCCGCCACGTTTCATGCCAGTTTTGGACTCTTCTCCTCCTCCACCATAACCCTCAGCACTGGCTCTCCTCAGGGATGTGTGCTGAGCCCCCTTCTGTTCACTCTGCTCACATATGATTGTACAGCCACACTTCCAGGCTGTCATATTGTTAAGTTTGCAGATGATACAGCGGTGGTGGGATGCATCACAAACAATGATGAGTCCAGCTACAGACAGGAGGTGGAACATCTGGAGAGCTGGTGCAAAGAGAACAATCTTCACATGAATGTGAAGAAGACAAAGGAGATGATTGTGGACTTCAGAAGGAACAAACACACCCATGCCCCACTGGTAATAGGTGGGTCTGCAGTGGAAGTGGTCTCCAGCTACAAATACCTGGGTGTACACATGAATGATAACCTCAGCTGGAGCAACAACACCACCAGCCTGATCAAGAAAGGTCATCAGAGACTCTACTTCCTCAGACGGCTGAGACGAGCCGGTCTGAGCAGCCCAGTTCTCACCTCGTTCTACAGGTGTGCAGTGGAGAGCATCCTGTGCTCCAGCATCAACGTGTGGCATGGAGGCTGCACAGTTGAAGAAAGAAAAGCTCTGCAGAGAGTGGTGAAGGCTGCACAGAAGTCTGTTGGAGTCAGTCTCCCCACCATCACAGACATTTACACCTCTAGATGCAGGAAAAGAGCCACCTGTATCATGAAAGACCTCACTCATCCAGCACACTCACTCTTTGCCCCACTCCCCTCAGGACGGAGGTTGAGGAGCATCAAGTGTAGAACCACTAGACTGAGGAACAGCTTCTACCCTGAGGCTGTTAGACTCATGAATAAATAAAAATAAAATTAAAATAAACACTGCAAAATATCACATCATGGTGATGCTGATATGTTTTCTTGTTGCTGTGTTCATCTGTGACCATCTGTGACCATCTGCTCATACAAACTCATGTTCGTGCTGCTGTTTATTCCCACTATATTAGGCTTAGTGTATTACTAGTTGATGTTTTTCTTAGTTAGTTCTCGATGTTATTACTGTTTTTCTCTTTCATTTGTTGTTGGATGTAACTGGGACCTCGTGTACATAATCTCGTTTTCATCTCATGTACCACATGCGGTGCAAATGACAATAAAGACTCTCTGACTCTCTGACTCTGACTCTGACTCTCTGATATTGAAAAGTGACCACCGTAATTAAAAGCAGTTTAAGTTAAGCAATGGAAAAAAAAAACATTATGTGCAATCTTATGTGTGAAATGTCATGCTAAAAGTATTTTTGTGTTGCAAATGACTCAGCTACTATCCCACCAAACTTTAGCTTTGTCTCTGTAAAACCGACTGAGCTTTATTTATTTTTGTGATGGCTATCATCAGTTAGTTGTGACAACCATTTAGGCGTACGTCTAAAGATTACTTCCTGATGGGCTTCATTACAACCCCCCCATGGTTCGTGTGGTATTTAAGCAACAGACATACACACAAACACACACAGGCAAAACCATTGTTTGCATTCATCTCTTTGTCAGCAGGCAATAAATATTGTAGTAAATAGCACAAAGTACAAATACTTCAAATTATTTTGGTTTTATTTCTGTATACAGTAGATCCCCCAGGTGGGCGACTATACAAAGTCAAAACATGCCTTTAAGGATCAATTTATTCTAAATATTAGAATACTAAAATAGCCTCTGAGTTACAAAAAAAGTCATCTTGAAATAGATAAAATAAATAAATACATAAATATGGCAGTTAAATGATCACAAAATATGGGGGAGAATGAAAAACACTTAATTTTTAAAACCTTTGGTCTGCAAGATGGTGCAACCATCTTGAAGTGCAAATGTCAGAACGCCCAGGGTGAAAACCTAACCATGAGTGTGTAAGAGTGTGTAATAGTGTGTGTGTTAGTGTGTGTGCATGTGTGTAGTGAGACCCTGCTATGGATCTATTCCAATCGACTGCTGCTGCACACGGAGCTATTTCTGTCTGTCTGCTGGGAAACAGGGACATCAACAGACACATGAAGATTGAGGAAGGAAAAATGGAGGAGCACTTCAATGAAGCAAAATGGAAAAGCTGCTGAGAAGATGAAAAGTTCAGATGAAAGCGTTCACTCATGGACTGTTTCTGTATTAATTGTGCTTCTGAGCTGCCACATGTTGCAGTTCAACATAAATACTGTCCAGATCCGGACCATGCATCACTGCCGGCAGAACCTGAGGGTCTTCAGTCACACCAGCTTGTTCCTATTCTAGTTTAGAATTTGATGATATGGTAGTTTTAAGATAATCAATAGATTTGCTAATAAATTCTTAAATTACATCACAATTTACATCACCTCCTTGCCCTTACTGCAGGACTTACACAGCAACCGCCTCACTCGGAAAGCCCACTGCATGGCAGGTGATCCCACACACCCACTACACAGCTGCTTCAGACTGCTGCCATCAGGGAGGAGACTGAGGAGTCTCCAGGCTCGAACCAGCAGACTGAGAGACAGCTCTGTTCATCAGGCAGTCAGGATGCTAAACACTCTGCCTGCTCTGCCTCCCCTCCCATTTGAACTGCCTTAACACAAAAAACTTTCTCACACATTACCACACAACACAAAGATTTTAACACTGGACCCTGTGTCATCAAACGGGTTATTCACTAAACTCTCGGTCATGTGCTCATTCAGTTTGCACTACTTCTCATATTTGCACTAATGTTTGTATTACATCACTGCCTATAGTCATACTACTGTTTACATTCACTGTTTACATACTACTGTTTACATTCAATGTTTACATTTATTAATACTGTTTACATTTATTACTACTGTTTACATTTATTACTACTGTTTACATTTACACTACTTTTATATCTACACCACTGCTGATACATATACAGTATTCTCTGACTAGCCTTATTTAAGGATGCCCAATGTGCCTTACTGCATATGCCACTTTTGCCTCTATACCAACATCAACTACCTCATACATATACTGTGTACATTAACTCATATGCTGCTTTGCCACTCTTTGCAAATGTCAATGCTAGAACCTTCAGTTTATTTTATAGATATACTTTTTATATTTTTACTACTATGCAAAAACTCAGGACAGTATTACACTTTTATTATTTCATTTTATGCTTATGTTCATTAAATGTTTAGTGTTTTAGTTTTAGTGTTGGTGTAAATTTTCATACTTTTATACTACTATGCAAAAACTCAGGACAGTGTTACACTTTTACTATTTTATGCTTATGTTTATTAAATGTTTCAGTGTTTTAGTGTTTAAATGGTTACTGTTGCACCGAGGGACTGAGAGAAACGCAATTTCAATCCTGTGTATGTCCTGTACATATTGCAGTTCTGACAATAAAGTTGACTTTGACTTGACTTTGACTTTCTGTCACCCATTTAAGAAACTGTTGCCTGTTTTTAAGCTAACTGAAAAATGTGGAGTGTCAAGTTTTTAAACTGCAAGTCAGTAAACGTTGCTTGTTTTTTTTGCGAGCTGAACTCACATGCAAATCACACATCCTTCAATCCCCCCTGAGCGTTGTTAGGCTGGTCCACAATCAAGATGTTTTGATCACATGCATAAGGGTGTGAAGTGGTGTCTGAGGATTGTAAGTTTTGGGAAGTTAAACCAGAAACATGTTCCTCATTTCACATGGACGACTTCTTTCACACTGCTCTTGTCACATCTATTTTCTCTGTCTTCTTTTGTTCTATTTGAGAAAACTCCTTGAAGAAAAAAGTCTTCTAAAGACAGCAAGAAATAAAGTCCAGCTGCCTTTAAAGGAGAAATGAAAAGTGTTTTTAAGCTAATAGTAGTCTAATGAAAAGCATAAAATAAGCTTGTTGAGAAATTTTCACAAGTCAAAAATGTCATCCTAACTCAAATTTAGACTTTGCAAAGTGAAGAAATTCTCATCTGGTGTTTTTGACCCCCTCCCCCTGCCTGCTCTCCGTCCCCTGAATATGACATAGGCAGTGCAACTGGAGTTCATCCTCATACAGTAATATTAGTGTGTGTATCTAGTTGTGGACAAAAAGGTTTCAGTGTGTATCCTCATACAGTAATATTAGTGTGTGTATCTAGTTGTGGACAAAAAGGTTTCAGTGTGTAGCAATTAGGGATGCAGCAAAAAAAATCTATTTTTTAAAGAATCAAGATTCTTAGTCCTGGCGATTCAGAATCGATTCTAAAAGCCCCAAAATCGATTTTAAAACTTTTTTTAAATTTTATATTGTATTTTTACCGCTCCTGTGCATTCGGCCGCTGTAGAATTTTGGCCGTGTAGGGCCACCGTAGTTAGTTAGCCAGGCAGCTCCCAATAGAGCCTGCTAGCAAGGAGGGAGACAGCATGTTTCAACTTGCTCCTTCATCTTTAAAAATCATTTTAGATCCTACTATGTTCTGGGGAAGACAGTAACTGTTTCAGGACATTTTCAACACCCCCACTTCCACGTTAGCATACGGCGCTAGCATGCTAACGTTAGCATACGGCGCTAGCATGCTAACGTTAGCATGCGGCGGCTAACGCACGGCTATTCGTATTTCCAGGATAGAAATGCCCATTAATGCACTAAATCACCAAACTGTTTTTGACAAACTAAAGTGATATCCTTCAGATTCAAAAAAGTCTTCTGCTTCCATTTTAAATGACAGACAGGAGGACAGTAATGATGGGTTTATAGCTTCAGTGTTATTGTAAGATAGCAAAGGAGGTCTTAATTGTGTCATAAAAGTGCGTCCAGAAAATGACTACAGAAATCACTGCACTTCGGCATGTAGCAGGAAAAATGTAAAAAACTATTTCTTTAAGCTACTGACTTGAAAAAAGCATACTAAGTATGTTTATGTGTGTTGTTTACTATATGAAATTCTTGTTATATCGATTTTTTCAGATTTGATTACATTTCTCCTTTAAGTACAAGAGGTACGCCAATGTCCCTTTTAGGGCGAGTGTTTGATGGAAATATATTTATTGATCTGCTTCCTAATACATTCAATATAAATTTACCATATTAATAAACGTATGATCCTTTTATTACTTGAAGGTCTCTGTAAATTATATTACAGTGCTTTGGTACCAGTAGCAGATAGCTGGAGACACTTCTCAAGGAAATTATTTTATTTTCTGTGAGATGTTAGCCGCTTGTGTTCGGTTCTGGAAAACACTGGGACAGGGCATGATCGAGGAGGAGGGGTAGGAGTCTTTTACACTTTTACACAATATAAAAATTAGAAAGCAGTTTCCTCAAATGATGGGCTAGTACATATTTATATGATGGTGGCCATTTTGGATTTTGATGTGACAACCCAATTTTTGATAGTGACCTTTATTAGGCCAAGATGTTTCCACACACCAACATGGAAGTCGATATCTCACCTATTTTTCACGTTATCATGCTCACAAACATGCACTGACTGACTGACAGAGGGTATTTCCATATCTCCTTCTTTACTCCACACCAGGCGCCAGAAACAGACATCATTGATTCCAAGTCCTGGATGAATCAACATTCTCAACTTCAAACACAAAAGCCCCATTAAAAAGTTAAAATGCTGGGACATCTAATTATCCAGTAGCATCTGTCCACCATCTTCTGTTGGCAGATTTTTTTTAATTTTGACAGTTCTCATTTATATGGTCAGTGGCCTGTCCCTTCACTTGTGAAATGCTGTATGGAAACAAGTCTTTGGTGAAAAAGGCAAACTAAATGCTACTGCCAGAGTAGACACGTAGAGTTGTCTGCATCTTGGTGACACTTTAACTAAAGTAAACTAAAATTTAGTTTGAAAGAAGTGCTGGGATAGACTGACCTGGAATCTCATAAATAAAAATGATTCAGGGCAAGAGTTCGATCTGCTCTTCTGAAATACTGTTGACTCATCTTCAACTCTCAGACATTCATTACAGAGAGGGGGGATAAATGTACAATCCCAGGAAGCCAATTCCACAGACACAGAACCAACAACCCTCCCAGGTGTGAACTTGATCCAACAAACACAAGAACGGGCTTCTATATTACTTAGCCCTGAGAACTGAGAATCTTCACCAGCATATTCTATATTACTGTCCTACTTCTTTCACTTCCCTCATGCACCCAGCTAAGACCAACAGCAAACCAAAAGGTTTAGGAAAAGTGTTAAAGACTGTAGAATGAAGAGATGCATCTTGTAGAGTTTGTGTCTGTGGTAGAGGAGATATGATGGATTGTGAGAATACCGCGTGTGGATTCCATCAGGTGTGTAATGAACTCATATAATGCAGAGCCAGCAGCAGCCCTTCATTTAGGACTATGGATTAACCCTTAGACAGAGAATTACACATTGAAGGAGACAGTCAAAAGAAAAAAAATACATATACTGTACCGGTATACAAGGCAGTAAAAGTTGAGGTTTCACCTTCATAGGGCTCAAAGGGGAAGCTGTAAGGCCCCTTTCACAACCCCACGATGCTCTTCATAACCTACACGACCCAATAGAACATGGCTGGACTGCAGCAAACTTCAGTGTGAAGGTAGTCATGAAGCCGCACTCTTTGTACTCAGCAACTACAAAGTACAGTACAGTAGATTGATCTTGCTATTTTCTGTCCAAAAACACCCTGCACCCTCACCACACTCCATACACACATCTATGCAGTTGCATTCACAATATCTCTTTTCCTATTGGCTCAATGATGTGATGGTTTAAACCCTTGGTACGAGGCCAGAGTGGAAAGTCCTACATCATATTCTCAATAACCAAACTATGCATGTGGATGCAAGCCTCAAGTTTTGGAAAGCTTGATGCTGCTATGTTCTTAGCACTTGAAAATGTCCATTTTTTTCTATGTTCCTGAGATGCTCCTCTGTATCTTCACCATGCTTTATACATTATCAGCACATTCCCAATTATATCACAGTCACAATTATATCATGACAATGATAAAATACCACGCTAATGATGCATAGTATTTATATATTTTTTTTAAACTGTACAAATCTGCCTGTTTTCATTTCAGAAGTGTACTTCAGTCACTTAAACTCATATTTGAAAGAGCTGCCAAGGTGTGTTCAGAGAAAGGTGCACTATGGGCGGAAGTGGACAACAATACAACGTTCACTGCTTAGAATACAGTTTTGCAAGCTGCATTCATGATAATAAGTTGTTTTTTTAATGGTTGGTTAAAATGTTGGCACACAGCTCAAACCTTTGATGATCAGGATATGGCCCAACCACCATGACCTCACTACAAAAATCATCCATGACTCATCACACTGAAGAGGGACAACCCCTTCTAAGATGTACCTGAAAACTTCACATTGTGGTTCATTTTTCTTCTGTTGTAGTAAACTAACAGGTCACCGTTATTAAGGTAACAACTTTGAACCAATGTGAAAACTGGTCTCATCTGCACCAGAATATTTTGTTTTTAAATAATGTTATAAAGTAGAGCCCAAACGACATATTAGTAGGGCAGATAGTTTAGGTTGGTATAGACGTATGGGGACCTATCGTTATTGGTGATAATTGTCCCATTATGCACCAATATAAATGCTTATGACATTCACCCATAAAATGCTGGAATCGGTTGTAATTGTACAATGTATTCAGCAGAGGGCGGGTGAAGACTATTTTCAAGTCATAGCCATTCACTTAAGTTTCACTTTCATATTCAGCACAGACAAAGCAGGGAGCATATTTTGCATAACAGAGCATGGTAAGTTTATTTTAACTGATGTGTAAAATAAATCAACAAAAATAAATTATCTTCAATCCTCCAACCTGCTTGTCATTAGCTACGTGCCTCTCAAGCTAGCAAGCTAGCTTTGAGACAACCTAGCAAAGGACTAGGTATACAGTAGTGTGGAATCTGATTAGCTTAGCTTCATGGTTGCCAACAGCTGCACTAAATAAACAGGCCCCGCTCCACTCGCTGTTTAGATTCTTGGTGGTGGACAAAGCTAAAAACAATCCAGCCATTATATTGGTTATCACGGTTGCCCCCCCAAACAATATCAGTAAAGGTGATAGCCAAAATTTCCATATCGGTCGTGCTGTAGTTATAAGCATTGATTAGTTGATGCGAGCTCGCACAATGGTGACCCCTGAGGAAGGGAGCAGCCAAAGTTTTAAAAAGTCACTTTGTGTGTTATTCATTATTGACTCTTCTAACACCTCAAGTTCATCTATGATTTGTTTTAACTCATCTTGCTGCTAAAACAGTGCCAACCCATGAAGGCATAAGCTAAAGTGATGCTTCAATTATGTCTTATTAGTGAAAACAAGACTTCCCCTTGAAGTCAAATTTACTCCCTTTTATTAATTCAGACATGTCAAACAGATGTCCAACAAGAGAGGTGAAAAGAGCTTTGACAATGGACTTCCTACAAACTGAAGTTGTTTCCAGTTTGGTTCTTTTCAGTAATCAGCACGATGAATAAAGAAATACTATACTAGCCTGGTATTTTTGAGGGAAATTGGTAGAGACCAAATATAAATAGAAAAAAATGGAGCTAAAGAAACATTAATATGGCTCTGAGTAAAGAAAACCATAAAATATTTATTAATTATCTAAATATGTCTTGCACAGACATGGACATGGGCACCAATGACCCACGTGACCCAAAAAGGAAGAAGTGGGTAAAGATAATGGATGGATGGTTGGATGGATGGATGTCCCATAAGGGACCATCATATTTTATACAACACCTTTTAGCATTTTTAAGTTGTTGTTGTTGTAGGTTTTGTTTTTCTCTTGTTAGTTTCTAAGCCATGACTTGAGAAGAGACAGCTTTCAAAGAGTCTGCGATGTGAAAATAAAAGACCGACTTTCTCATTTAAATTTCTGGAGCCACCACAGTTACGGAAGCAGGCTTTTAAGATTATATATCCTGAGTTTAAAGAGCACATTGAGCTCTTTGAAACCGGGCCCCCCAACTGCTCCGTTTCCCTTCATTCTCCTCCCTCTCTCTCTGAATTGTCAACCTATTAAATGTCTCTTTGTATCTCGCCTGTTCACACACACCGGCCAACGGAAAGCTTTGGACTGATGCACCGACAGAAAACAAGTGTTCAGTGGGGATGCCGTGATTGCAGTAACAGAGATGTCCTAGTTTTGTGCACCAGTGTAATTTTATTTGCTGAGAAATTAGAGGAACGCTGTGTGTGTGTGTGTGTGTGTGTGTACTGTATGTGTGTGTCTGGAAGCCATAGTCCTCACATAGACATGTAGGTGGGGGGGTGCATGCATGTGCTAATGGGGTTTTGTTATGTATTTGGCTCTTTGGTGTTATCACCTACCTTTTTAAGGCCCTGTTTACACGGACACTTTGTGGGGGAAACACAACTTTTGGGTATGTTAATTAGGTTGAAAGTTTTGCGTTGACATGGGCGAATTCTGTGGATACGACTCTCTCCCCCCCACCACCCCGTACTCATGAATTTACTGTAGTTACCATGCTGGGCCTGTAGATGGCGCTGTGATTTTTGGAACCTTCACTACTGCGCACGCGTGCCACTGCTGCCTGAGGTAAACAAACAGAGCACACGAGGCAGCCTGTTTTCCTCTCTGGCTAAAAGTTCAGCTAAACTACAAGTTGTTGTCAACAAGTTAACAACAAGTTAAAGCTGGAATTTGGACAAGAGTCAACAGATTTGACACCAAGTGTGGGACCTGCTTCATCTGCGCACCAGTTGCTGACTGACTGGACCGTCCGGAACCGAGTCAACATGTCTGACTTTAGTCCGTGAGAATCAGCTGATTTACAGCAGGGCTACAAGGTAAACCATGTTCTTAATAATGTTTCCTTGTGTTTAGTTCGATCACAGAACAACCAACTGAGGTTTTATTTTTATTTTTTTCCTGCGAGGTCGAAGCTGTTCCACGAAGCGGACCGGCGGTTCGGATGTGGGTCCAGTGTCCAGCAGGATGAAAACAACAGAGTCCAGTTCATTAAAGTTCGGTTAACGTGTTTTTAAAAGTGTTCAATTTAATTCTCAGTGTTTGTGACATGAGTTTGTGGTGTTGAATAAATAAATAAATTAAAAATCAACCTGGTGTCTTCATTTTCAGCAGCATGTTAGGCATGACGTAACGAGTCCAGATAGCTTCATTTAGCTCAGATAAATGTAAATATCTCCCACGCTAACATAAATACTGTTTATTATTGTTAAACTGTTAATATATAGCACATTTAGTATGTTATAGTGCAGCGTGACACGTGAAATGTCCGACTGCCTCGTTAAAGCTGCAGTATGTAGCTTTTTTTATGAACATATTTCTTCACTCTGTCACTACCTCCTGACAGACTGATGTTAGCCAGGTAATCTCTGAAAAAAAATTAAAAAAAATATTGTCCCCTTGCTTCTCCAGGTGGTAAATAAGCATTTCTAAAAAGAAAAGGTGACCCGCCATTTTCCAGCCAATAAAAACAGAGTTTGTAACCAGCCAATAAAAACAGAGCTTGAATTTGAATCAGCCAATAAAAACAGAGCTTGAATTTGAAATTCAACAGACCACAAGGGGGCAGAGCCACATATGGCTCTGAGGGGGAGGGATCAGAATGCTTTGCCTGTTGAAAATATTTCTAACTGCTGCAGTTCTACAGAAACTGCATACTGAACCTTTAACAGCGACAACTGGATCCAGGCAGCTGGCTCTCTTCCAACACAGATGCAGGTAAGGTGTAGAATAATTAAATATGAGAATCAAAATATATTCCATCAGCTATAGTTCAGAAAGTGGTGCGTGTGTCCACTGTCCAGTCCACCGCCATTGTTAAAATGCCGGCTGTCTGCGCGTGCGTGCTGCGTGCATGTGTTCAAACAAAAGCTCCACGGGAGATGTTTACATTATCAACGGGGGGTCTGCGAAAAACTTCCACCTTGAGAGCAGGGTCAGAAAAGTATCGGTGTCATCGAGGGGGGCCAGCAGCGTCGTGTAGGCGATAAGCAAAGTCGCAAAGAGAAAGTAGCGGTTACACTCAAAATACGCGCCGTGTAAACAGGCCCTAAGACTACCGGTATCAAGTCTTTTGGGACCAAAGCCCAGTCTTACCATGCCAGAACATGTTTTGGAGTTAGGGATTTATAGGTTTAGGACTAAGATGTGAACTTACTGGTATTAAGGTAGTACATCACCAAGTTGTGACTGCAGAAGACAGGTGGATGACTCAAAATTGCATTAAATTAGGTGAATCTTCTGTTACAGTCTAGCTGATGTCTGAATGTTTGCAACCAAGCAAACATCAATTCAGGCAAACAAAGCCTTAGAAATTTAAGCACATTTAGACCAGTATTTAATAGTGCTCGACAGATATGGACATTTTGGCTCTCGCTGATACAGATATTGGGAGGGGGTGTGAATGCTGACAACCGACAAAATGGCTGAAACTGTTTTAGCTTTGTCCAACCCCAAGAATCTAAATAAAAAGTGAGTGGAGTGGGGCTGGTTTATTTAGTGCAGGTGTTAGCAACCAAGATGTTAACATTGATATATATTTACTGCTATGTTAGATTTCAAAATTGCATTAAATTAGGTGAATCTTCTGTTACAGTCTAGCTGATGTCTGAATGTTTGCAACCAAGCAAACATCAATTCAGGCAAACAAAGCCTTAGAAATTTAAGCACATTTAGACCAGTATTTAATAGTGCTCGACAGATATGGACATTTTGGCTCTCGCTGATACAGATATTGGGAGGGGGTGTGAATGCTGACAACCGACAAAATGGCTGAAACTGTTTTAGCTTTGTCCAACCCCAAGAATCTAAATAAAAAGTGAGTGGAGTGGGGCTGGTTTATTTAGTGCAGGTGTTAGCAACCAAGATGTTAACATTGATATATATTTACTGCTATGTTAGATTTATTGTTCTGGACAAAGTTCTAAAGCATCTAAAGGTTAGCTTGCTAACTTGAGAGGCTTGTAGCTAATGACAAGCGGGTTGGAGGATTGAAGAGAATTTATTATTGTTGATCTTTTTTATTTTACACATCTGTTGAAATAAACTTAACGTATTCTGTTCAACAAAATATGCTACACAGTTTTGCTCCCTGATGCGCCTGTGCTGAAAGTGAAAGTTAAAGTGAATGGCCATGACTTGAAAGTCGTCTGCATGCCCCCTCTGCTGGATACATTGTACAATTACTGTACACCATTTGCTAGTAAGGACACAGCTGGTTCCCAGCATTTTAGGGCTGAAAAGTACAAGTGTTTATATTGGTGCATAATGGGACAATTATCACTGATCCAAACAGGTCCCCAAACTCCTATATCGCATATATCAGCTCTACCGATATATCGGCTGGCCTCTAGTATTTAATATTATTATCTATCATTAACGTGATTTTTAGGCCTGGGCATTCAGTACTGTAGTTTAGTATATTTTCTGTCGTAAGAGAGTTCCCATAGCTAAACTAAACCAAGAAGATTTAGTGTTGCCTGAGGCATATATGTCACCATTTAAAGGGAAACTTTGTTGCACCAGTTTTTTTAAAACATGTTCATAATACAGCTGACAACCTGTGAGCCCCTGTGACTCAGGCAAGGAAACTGAGGACCAAGGTTTCAAGTCATTTTGTGGAGTATTTCTCAAATGCTGTTCACCAACTAGTCGACAACAGTTGCAGCACAGTCAGACAGTGGCTTCAGTGTTCCTGATATACTGTACAGTACTGGTAATAGTTAAGATTAAGGCTATGGGCTGGTTAGGCTTGTAGTGTATGATCTTTAATGTAAAATAATGTCCAGTTACACTAATTGGTCACTTAGTGTATGTGTTTTATAAGTCCTCAGCATTACTGTATATTTAGTTTGAGTCATCTGTGTCCTGCCCATCCCCCTAAGGCCTGTGAAGACCAGAGCAGGCGCAAAGTGCATCATCCTCTGCGCTTGTTCTAAAAGTGTGTCTTAATTAAGCTATTTTAAGGCACATAAGACATGATTGCATAAACATTTGTAATTACATGATACACAGTTGTGAATAAGAACACTTGTAAAATAGGTTTAATCATAATAACGTATAGAACTGTGTATTATCCTTCAGGCTACAGAAATTATTAATGCTGTGGTTGCCACTGCGGGCAAACTTGTGCAAAACAATATTTTACACCAGATATCCTTCTCGAAGGAACCCACAGCCGATTGCTACAGCACTGACCATAATGCAATGTCCTAATAAGTCTAGTTATACAAGTGTGTGTGGGTGGTGGTGGGGGTGGGGGGTCTGGTGGAGTTACATAGAGAACAATTGTCTCATTGTACCTGTCTGTTACTACTGTCTGCTTTGTGTTGATATCCAGCTTTGTACTGAGTCGTTTTGTTCAACAGGCCATTTAACATTTCCTGACAAAGATATTGTCGTCAACAAAATAAATCTGCCCCACCTCCCCCGCTCACTAAGGTGGCACTCGCCTTGCAATGGTAGCAGCACACAGAGGTGGGATAAGGGGCGGCAGGATGTGGTGATGGAGGATAAGACGGAGAAGAAAAAAAAGGAAAAAGAGATGACACAGACAAATTTAAAAGTAACGAGTGTTGGAGAGATTTAAATGAAAGACACATGGGGGGGGGGGACTGGTGAGAAAATAAGAGGGTTATCAGAGGAGAAAAAGTGAAGAAGGCAATTTATTGGCAAAAATAAATGGAAAATACCAAAAGGAATGCAAAAAAAAAAAAGACATTTAATGCAAAATAGCCAGTAGACTAGTAACTTTGCTTTGATAATCTGTATTGACAGATTACTGTGTAATCCCATGATGAAACACACACCAACACACCGTAGGCTCATACAGTAAAAGACCAAGGAGTCTGATTGGTCCTCGCAGTGCAGGATTGGAATATATGGCACAGATCTAGAAATTTCCTGGCTGGCACAGCTTCTTGTTGCCATGGCAATGGCTCCGGGAAAAAGGGAGAACGAAACAAAGAGAGACAGAGACAGAAAGCGGCTACGATGGGATGAGTGCAAGGAAATAAAGTGGAGTGAAAACTGAAACCAGAACCAGGAGGAGCCCACAATGGCTCTGGGTCAAACTCCACACACACGTGTGCGCACACACATACATACACATAGACACGCACACTCGCCACACCAACACAAGCGTGCAGAGCCAAACCACATGTTCCCCATGTGTTGAACAGCTGCATGCAGGCAGCTCATTACCCAGAACATCCAAACAACTGCGCTCACTGGCTCGGGGTCTCCACTACTTCTTTCCTATTGGACGACGCGCTGCAAAACAACCGGCTAATTGGCCAGCAGTAAGACACAAACACGCTGTAGTGGAAGGATCAAAGGAGAAAAACACGGATGTTGGTATGATAGTACGTAAAAACACATGGCTCGCACAGAGGAGATCACACCTACTCAAACACAGTCACTACGGTTCAGTCAACATATGGACTTTGAGCTGTGGTGAAAAAAATTACATGAACAAATGGGTAAATAAAATATTACTGCAACAAGAAAAAAAAGGTTTAAGGAGTTTATTGTCATTTGCATCACATGTGGTACATGAGGTGGAAAGAAATTGTGTACTCAAGGTCCCAGTTACTCCCAAAGATAGCAATAATATAAAGTGTACCGGTATTTGAAAAAACAGTATACAAGGATCTACGCTAAACAATAATAACATAATATCTTAACATAACATATCTTTCAACCTTGCTCTCAACGGAGGCAGTCGCAACCCTTCCCTCTCCTGTCCTTCCCCCCCCCTGCTGCTGGCAGCTCCACAGCAAAGCGCCTCGAACGCAAATTAAGATGGATTGGAGGTTTGGGCATTCGATTCTACAAAGAAGATTTCCACAGAAGAAGGCACAAGGGGAGCCTTTTCAACCTCACAGAGTGACGGAGGATACGCCATGGATTCCGTGGATGTCTGGGTGTGCTCTGTGGAGGTGAAGAATCTTGGAATCTTGGATTATATTGGTTATGATGGCAGCGCTTTCCTTTTTGGCATTTGTGGAGCACTGGTCTATCGCAAAAGAGGGAGACTTCAGCAGGACTTAATGCCTGGAGCACCCGACGTCTGGTCTGCGCTGTGACCTCGAGAAATCAGCTGTGTGCGAGCTTATTCGGGGGGTGAACAGATCAACCTTGGTTTTAGGACTCTGTTCGCTGTGGTCAACATCAGAATTCAGCTGTTTGAGAGCTTATCCAGAGGGTGAGCTGGTCACCCTTGGACTTAGGACTCGGGTCGCTGTGGTCAACATCTGAGGTCAGAGTTGGATCAGTGGGAAAAAAGTCCCGAATTGGATCATATGAACAGAATCGCCCTTACAGACTGAAGGCTGCTGAAATTACAAAGTGTGCCTGATGTAAAAATATTTGTAATTCTTATCTGGCTCCCTTGGAAACAGCCTTGGAAAAGGCTGGATATCTAATTTCTCCTGAGACGTGGCTACTGTGGAAAAAAGCTGTTCTTGTCTTGTCTGCCCCATGAAAAATGCTATGGTAAAGATCTCAAACCACACTGACTGTCCGCCATTTTGAGAACCGGATAAAGGAAATAGAGGCAGCCCATGTCACGTCAAGAAGCCTCCCTTCCATTTTTCTTAGACACGCTACTCGATCCCTCGCTATCCATCCTTCGGTTCAAACAGTCTTATACTGCCATTCAGTGGTCAAAAAAGGTACTACATGCAAAACAAATTAACCTACATGTCTTCTTAAATTTTACAATAATTACTAATTACTGTCAAATTTCAAACAATATTATCGTTTATCGCAATAATTTCTGAGACAATTAATCGCCCAGCTAAATTTGTTATTGTGACAGGTTTAGGTATGAATATAGCAGCTTATGGGTAAGGGCAGGTTAATCATGGGTAATTAGCACAAAGACATTTAAAATGACAGCAAAGCCCCCAAAGCATTGTTTTCACAATGTGCAATTTTCATCACTTGGCAAAACCTTTTGCTGTACAGCAGGGCTTAATTTGTAAACCGATCGATGTCAGAAAGCATATAGCAGGTGGACTGGCTGGGGGGGCGGTGGATCTAGGCGTCCTACACATCTTTTTGTGTAAAGAAGATGCGATTTCTTGCATTTTGGTGTATTTCATTGGGTTGTTAAACATCTACGTTTACCTACATTTGTAAACAGTCTGCTTCTGTCAAGCATCCTACCCCCCACCCTCCAACTTACTTGATGGTTCAGAGCCGACTCTTCTCCGCTGAATTTACTGTATGACTCCACATGTGAAACCTTCAGGCGCCTCCTCCATCTGTTCATTGCTGCTGTCTGTGGACTCCTGCCCATGTACGACTGCCTGGTTAGCTTGTTCGGCAGTCACCCCCACCACTCTTTTAGGGGGTGGAGAATTTTTAAGGGTAGGGGCAGAAATGCTTACTTGAAGAGGCAGATTGTTCGTGATATTAAGAATTGTAAGTAGCTGTTTTGTTTAAAATTAGTGTTTATGTAATTAGTTTTAGTTTACATATCCAATATAGGTTTTATTTGTTCAAGGCAGTCATTTGTTCATAACTTTATTATTAGTAAGTCCAAGAGTTACCGGATCCAAGCAAACAGTTACCAGACTGCACCCTGTCAAAATCAGAGAGTTCCCGGATCCTGACACACGGGTTTATCTTGGGTAAAACTGTTCTGGCAGGATCCGGCTCAATTTAAGCCCTACTATACAGTAAAAGAACCATAAGAACCTGTGGACATTTAGCTGATTCAGCTTTCTGATTACCAAAAACGACCTCTGACGAATGTCAATCAGAGTCAAAATTTTCTGCAGTGACAATGAAAATACACACATTAATTATAAAGGCATTGAGCTGGTGCTCTAAATATACAGTAGGTTTGTAAAAACAAATGAACGCAATCTGCACACTGAAGTATTCACAAGAGGCAATTACGAGATGTATACAATGTTGTCACGCAACTATAAAACCACAATCCCTAAGCACATGTTCTTTCCTGGTGCCGAAAGGAAGGGCAGATGTTGAACAGCTGATATGGGTAAAACGTGCGTTAGATAAGACTCAGGTTTGGGCTTTCTTCCTTTAGGGTTTTCCTACACAGTAACGTCCAACGTTAATTTTAATTTTAATTTTGTGTGTGTGCGTGCATGCGTGCGTGCGTGCGTGCGTGCGTGCGTGCGTGCGTGTGTGTGTGTGTGTGTGTGTTTGGAGCATCAGTAAGAATGAAAGAAACAATATATAACAAGGGAAACAAGAGGGAGACCACTGGACACTGTTGAAATGTATTATTATGGAACAAGATGAAGAAACAGCTAATCTATTTTTGTTTTGTCACTTTGACTTAAATGTACGCTTAACAAAACAAAACATTCAAATTAATTCAAGTACTCAGTGACAGTACTTTACAGAAATATAACATTAATCGCACTGCTAATCAAAATCGTAGCAGTAGCACAAAGTCCGTTGCA
Source organism: Garcialebias charrua (assembly GCA_038048925.1). NCBI lineage: Eukaryota > Metazoa > Chordata > Actinopteri > Cyprinodontiformes > Rivulidae > Garcialebias > Garcialebias charrua. The sequence continues at coordinate 7,363 of JBBPBX010026530.1, read as the reverse complement.
GCAAAACTTCAAGCTTTAATACTTAGGCATTGTTATTAACATGATACTGTAGTCACAAAATTTAGCAAGTTAGCATTGCTCAGTGTCATTAGTTTATGTATTTTAGTTTAACTACAAGTAAGTCAGTATAAGACTAAGCTAAAACATGCTAGCCTATTAGCATATGTCCAGATTTACATATTATTTTATTAAATGTAAAAAAAGATAAAGTGCTATGTGTTGTCATCATTGTATGTTTCCATTCAATGTAGGGATGCGCGATATAAACGGTACACGGTAGAAACGATAGAAATTTAGACGTGTAACTGAAAAACTCTTCCCTATTGAAAACAAAGCCCGGGAGAAAAGGTTCCACCTTGGGTTTATTTCACATTACCCTGTACCTGTATATGGCAGGATTTAGATGAACACAAATCTTAGAACATAATAGATATAATACTGATAGAAATATATTTCAATTCTAAAATAAACTACTGTACTGATTATTACTTGTACTACTATTCCTACTTGGTGGATTTTCACTTATCGCAGGGCTTCAGGGTACGGATCCACCGCGATAAATGAGGGACTACTGTAAACCAAAGTAAACTACTGTAAACCAAAGTAAACTACTTTGACCAACTTATTTTACGTTGGCATAGGTTGAACATCATGAGATTTCAAGTTTTTCATATAAAGCTAAATAACATCACATAAACACATTACTTGGCCAGTCAAGATTTCTTTCTTCATTAGTTTTACAGTTGTTTGACAGAGTCGCTTGCTCTCGATGAAGACGGTCGCTTCACCCGCTCCTGCCGACATCCTGCTTTTTGCTCTCTTGTCCTGTGAGTCTTATTCATAAATGTATTATGATGTCATTGTATGTTGCTGTGTCTTTTTTTTTGCAACTTTCACATTGTGCCTTGGCCAGGACTTTTTTTTTTACCTCCTCCACCCTCTCATGTTCTCTTTTCCTCATTTACTCTGCATGTCTGTATGTAACAGGTCTCTCTTGTAAATGAGTCCTCGACGCTCAATGGGAACTAAACTGTATAAAAAAATCCAAAAAAGCTAAGTCTGGTCCTCTGGACATTCAAAAAACAAAACAAAATAAAGCAAAAAAAACTGTAGAAACGTTTCGTCTTTCGTCCGAAAGACTTCCTCAGTCTGAGAAGCTGAGTTCAGCTCAGTCTTATAAATAGCACCCTCCCACAGTGGATCAACCAGTTGGCTGATGACAGCCGAAACCAGCTGCTCACATGATCAAGGAGGACCATCAGCCTGACGATGGATCGTTAACACCCTGATGGTTGTTTGCTATTCACAGAGGGCTGAGTGATACTAGCAATAACAGCATTGTAAGTGGGGGACAGTTGAACCCGGAGGCCTCCACCTCTGTTTAATGATGGACGGTTTCTTTTCACAAAGATGGCCTCCTTTACTCCTCTCTCAAACCATTGTTCCTCTCTATCAAGGATGTGAACATCTTCATCCCTGAAAGAGTGACCGCTGGCCTGGAGATGAGTGTAGACTGCAGAGTCCTGACCTGATGATGTTGATCTTCTGTGCTGGGCCATCCTTTTGGCCAGTGGCTGTTTAGTTTCCCCGATATAAGACTGATCACAGCCCTCCTGACACTGAACAGCATACACAATATTACTCTGTTTGTGCCGGGGGACTGGATCTTTGGGATGAACCAGTCTTTGCCGTAATGTATTTTGGGGTTTAAAAGCCACTGGGACGTTGTGTTTAGAAAATAAACGTCTCAATGTCTCTGAAACTCCCGCAACATACGGAATGACCACTGGTCTGGGTCTGGGTTCCTTCTTTTCACCTGATGGCTGGCTGGAGTCCTGTTTGGGTTTCTTCTCTGCTTTCAGGAAGGCCCAGTTAGGATATCCACATTTCTCTAGAGCCTGTTTTGTGTGTGATTTCTCCTTCTGTCTGGCTGCTGAGTTAGTGGGGACGCTGTCTGCTCTGTGGTACAGAGTCCTGATGACTCCTAACTTGTGCTCCAGAGGGTGATGGGAGTCAAACTGTAAATACTGGTCTGTGTGGGTGGGTTTGCGGTACACCTCAGTTTGCAAATTTCCTCTATCAGAAACTGAGACCTCACAGTCCAAGAAAGCCAACCTGCCATTTTTTACATCTTCTCGTGTGAACTTGATATATTTATCCACAGAGTTGATGTGATCAGTGAAATGTTGGACTTCCTGAGATTTAATTTTAACCCAGGTGTCGTCAACATACCTGAACCAATGACTTGGTGGTCTCCCTGAAAAGGATGTCAAAGCTCTCTTTTCTACCTCCTCCATGTACAGGTTGGCAACAATAGGAGAAACTGGAGACCCCATAGCACACCCATGTTTCTGCCTATAATATTGCTCCCCATATGTGAAGTAGGTTGACTGCAGGCACAGTTTCAAGAGTTGACACAGTTGTTCTGTGGAAAGTGTGGTCCTGTTGCTCAGAGTGGTGTCTGATTTTAACCTTAAACAGACCACCTCTACTGCTTCATCAACAGGAATGCACGTAAAGAGTGATGTGACATCAAAAGAGACCATTGTTTCATCAGTCTCCATGATGACATCCCTCACCTTATCCACAAAGTCCATGGTGTTCTGTATGTGGTGTTCTGAGCTGCCAACTAAAGGGATGAGTACAGATGCCAGATATTTGGAAACATTGTAAGTGACCGAGTTAATCATGCTAACAATTGGTCTTAAAGGTACACCTTGTTTGTGGATTTTGGGTAAACCATACAGACTTGGCGTGGCCTCCCCTGGGTACAGTCTGTGGTACAGAATATTGTCAATAGCCTTGTCCTGCTTCAAAATTTTCAGGCAATCTATCAACTTCTTCTTGTAACCACTTCCTGGATCTCTTTTCAGCGGTTCATAAGTGGTTAAGTCACTAAGGAGTGACATAACTTTCTCNTTCAGCTCAGTCTTATAAATAGCACCCTCCCACAGTGGATCAACCAGTTGGCTGATGACAGCCGAAACCAGCTGCTCACATGATCAAGGAGGACCATCAGCCTGACGATGGATCGTTAACACCCTGATGGTTGTTTGCTATTCACAGAGGGCTGAGTGATACTAGCAATAACAGCATTGTAAGTGGGGGACAGTTGAACCCGGAGGCCTCCACCTCTGTTTAATGATGGACGGTTTCTTTTCACAAAGATGGCCTCCTTTACTCCTCTCTCAAACCATTGTTCCTCTCTATCAAGGATGTGAACATCTTCATCCCTGAAAGAGTGACCGCTGGCCTGGAGATGAGTGTAGACTGCAGAGTCCTGACCTGATGATGTTGATCTTCTGTGCTGGGCCATCCTTTTGGCCAGTGGCTGTTTAGTTTCCCCGATGTAAGACTGATCACAGCCCTCCTGACACTGAACAGCATACACAATATTACTCTGTTTGTGCCGGGGGACTGGATCTTTGGGATGAACCAGTCTTTGTCGTAATGTATTTTGGGGTTTAAAAGCCACTGGGACGTTGTGTTTAGAAAATAAACGTCTCAATGTCTCTGAAACTCCCGCAACATACGGAATGACCACTGGTCTGGGTCTGGGTTCCTTCTTTTCACCTGATGGCTGGCTGGAGTCCTGTTTGGGTTTCTTCTCTGCTTTCAGGAAGGCCCAGTTAGGATATCCACATTTCTCTAGAGCCTGTTTTGTGTGTGATTTCTCCTTCTGTCTGGCTGCTGAGTTAGTGGGGACGCTGTCTGCTCTGTGGTACAGAGTCCTGATGACTCCTAACTTGTGCTCCAGAGGGTGATGGGAGTCAAACTGTAAATACTGGTCTGTGTGGGTGGGTTTGCGGTACACCTCAGTTTGCAAATTTCCTCTATCAGAAACTGAGACCTCACAGTCCAAGAAAGCCAACCTGCCATTTTTTACATCTTCTCGTGTGAACTTGATATATTTATCCACAGAGTTGATGTGATCAGTGAAATGTTGGACTTCCTGAGATTTAATTTTAACCCAGGTGTCGTCAACATACCTGAACCAATGACTTGGTGGTCTCCCTGAAAAGGATGTCAAAGCTCTCTTTTCTACCTCCTCCATGTACAGGTTGGCAACAATAGGAGAAACTGGAGACCCCATAGCACACCCATGTTTCTGCCTATAATATTGCTCCCCATATGTGAAGTAGGTTGACTGCAGGCACAGTTTCAAGAGTTGACACAGTTGTTCTGTGGAAAGTGTGGTCCTGTTGCTCAGAGTGGTGTCTGATTTTAACCTTAAACAGACCACCTCTACTGCTTCATCAACAGGAATGCACGTAAAGAGTGATGTGACATCAAAAGAGACCATTGTTTCATCAGTCTCCATGATGACATCCCTCACCTTATCCACAAAGTCCATGGTGTTCTGTATGTGGTGTTCTGAGCTGCCAACTAAAGGGATGAGTACAGATGCCAGATATTTGGAAACATTGTAAGTGACCGAGTTAATCATGCTAACAATTGGTCTTAAAGGTACACCCTGTTTGTGGATTTTGGGTAAACCATACAGACTTGGCGTGGCCTCCCCTGGGTACAGTCTGTGGTACAGAATATTGTCAATAGCCTTGTCCTGCTTCAAAATTTTCAGGCAATCTATCAACTTCTTCTTGTAACCACTTCCTGGATCTCTTTTCAGCGGTTCATAAGTGGTTAAGTCACTAAGGAGTGACATAACTTTCTCATGATAGTCTTTCTGGTTCAAAATCACTGTGCACCTTCCTTTGTCTGCTGGGAGAATTATGATGTTTTTGTCTTTGCTAAGAGTGGTGAGTGCATCCCTCTCTTCTCTACTGATGTTGGAAGGTGGTGGTTTGGCAAAAAAAGGTTGTATAAAAAAAGGTTGAATTATTTTGTTTATTTTTGTAAAATTCTGATGGCCGCTACCATTCCTTAATAAAATGAATCCTAAGTGCATTAAAGCTGTAACAATCCATAATTAGTTTAATATTTTGGTAGTTCACAGATAATATCAGATGAAGCTTCATGCCATAGAAAATGGCTTGAAGCTTCACTGGGTGAGAAACAGGAAGACAAGTAAAATGTTTTATTTTGGTAGGGGAACAGGAAGTCCTGTGGACTTGAGGATCATGAAAGTATTACTGTTTGTGGATGAATATGGGTAAGTAGGAAGACGCTGATATAATGAAAGGTGGATCTTATTGTGTTGTCCTTGTTTTCAGATCCAGATTGCAGAGGAGGGGTAGGGTTGTGAGGGGCGGCCGTGGCGTAGTGGTAATGGCAGTCGTCCCCCGATCGGAAGGTTGGTGGTTCGAATCCCGGTTCCCCACACCATGTGTCGTTGTGTCCTTGGGCAAGACATGTAACCCCGAGTTGCTCCCGATAGGACTGGAAAGCACCTTGCATGGTAGTCTACCGCTACCGGTGTATGAATGTGTGTAGCACTTTGAGATTTTCACTAATGAAAAGTGCGTTATAAATTAAATTCATTATTATTATTATGAAGCTGATGTGTACGGTCCATGAAGGTAGATACAGGTGTCGGGTATGAGCAGGTGACAGGTGAGCTGAGTGAGCAGGACAGGGAGGTGGGGGTACTGGCGGAGAGGACTTCTTTCTTGCTGCAGGAGGAACCTTCATGTACAAACTGATTATGATTGCACTGACTTTGTTGCCAGAACTCACGATAGAAACAAGGAAATTACTACTGTTTACATTTACACTACTCTAATATCTACACCACTGCTGATACATATACAGTGTGCTCTGAACGGTCTTATTTAGGGATGCCCAATGTGCCTTACTGCATATGCCACTTTTTGCCTCTATAACAACATCAACTACTACCTCATACATATACTGTGTACATTAACTCATACGCTGCTTTGCCACTTTGCAAATGTCAATGCTAGAAACCTTTAGTTTATTTTAGTTATACTTTTTATACTCTTTTTTTATATGCAAAAACTCAGGACAGTATTATGTTCATTAAATGTTTAATGTTTTAGTTTTAGTTTTAGAGTTGGTGTAAATTTTCATACTCTTATACCACTATGCAAAAACTCAGGACAGTGTTAGTTTTACTATTTTATGCTTATGTCTATTATTATATGTTTCAGTGTTTCAATGTTTAGATGTTTACTGTTGCACCGAGGGACTGAGAGAAACGCAATTTCGGTCCTGTGTATGTCCTGTAAAGTACATATTGCAGATCTGACAATAAAGTTGAATTTGACTTTGACTTTGAACCAGCTCTATGAAAACAAGCCCAACTGGCAACCCACCACATTGTGTAAAACAGAGGCCATTTTTAAACAGTATAAACATACATTTATTATGGCTTTACACATAAACAACAGCAAAAGTATGATAAACACTTTGAATAACATACTTTTAAGCTCTGATAAAAAAATACATTTTGTATATACGTAATGTTTTCTACATATTTAAAAAAACAAAACATCCTGACATCTGCGTGTGAGTGGAGCCCCCTAGTGGTCGGCTATAGTATGGTTGTTTGGGGTGCGCGTCCTGAGACGTATTTGTATATGTCTATATGTGCGCCTGTCGCCTCGCCAACTTGGGCGGGAGTGATAAACAGGAAACGGGGGCGTGGAAGGGACAAACTACGTACTACCACTGCTTTATTGTGCGGAGCTGGGAGATAATCAACTAGTTTCACTCAGAAAGAAAGTCAAGCCCAAATAAGCAACTTCACGTTCAAAACAAGCCCAAACAAACCACGACTCATGAGATTTACAAGCGACTTGAGAAAAAAACAAGCCCCAAGTCACTTATAATAAGCGAACATGGCAACATGCTCAGAGCAGTTGTGTGGAAACGAGGCGTCATCCAACGCAGGATCTTCAGACTGACCCACGCCTCACCACCAGAACTATTCGTGGAGATCTGATCCTTTCTGAGCGACAAGCAAACTGTGAGTCAGTCAAACAAGCACAGATCAGGGGCTGGTACGTCACCGAACACAGCGACCATCAGGCCGGGTGTTGCTTCAGCTCCGTCTTGTAAACCCAAGATCAGACTACTGATGAACAGCAGCTGCGCAGGAGCAGTCAGGAGTGCCAGCCCCAATAATTCATTAATATCTATAAACAAACTAAATGGAATTCAACGACACACTCTTCTTTGTGTGTCAGAACAAATCTGTTTTCATCCACACATTTTAAATTAATAAGAGAAACTGGTGTTGTGCTTACTAATGAAAAACTAAATTATACTTGGTCATTAACAACAGAGTGTGTTAACGTAAGGAGAAAAAAGGATACGCAACATTTAGAGATTGATTGATACGTGGAGAAATGGGTTGCAGGGACTGTGGGAAATTAAATGGTTGCAGAGGAAGAAATCAATCCAGAAGTTGATGAGACTGGAATAAGTACAGAGTGATTAA
>JBBPBX010026529.1:26868-38022 GCA_038048925.1 Garcialebias charrua | reverse complement strand
GGACATTTAGTGTTTGCAGATGTTTTCCTTTAGAAAACCAGAATAATAATTCTCTTGGATTTCACTTTGAAACTTAAAATAGAAAACAAAAATAGCATTTTACTTCAGTACTACATAGTTTAAACGATTATAATAATGCAAGTTCAATACTAACAATTTTTTCGTGCTGTGCACAATAATTTTGCATTTTCACATTTTAAACAAATGTTTAAATAAGTTCTCAATATATTTCATATACTGTCATTTTCGCTGTATAAGTCAGTTTTTTGCGTAAATTAGCATGCCTGCGACGTGTACAGTGAAGTGACATACTGTATTTATGTTTATTTTTCCACATTTCAGAATCAGAATAAGCTTTTATTATTATTGCACCGAAGTACAGCGAGATTATATTTCGTACAATCATCCAAAAGATGGGCAAAGCCAGAGTGTACGTGGCTGCAGCTCCTAGGAGAGAGGCTCCTTATTCTTTAGATAGATAGAAAAGGGGAAAGACCATGAGGATAGTAATATAAAAAAATAATAATAATAATCTCTTCACACCTTGTCCTTATCAGGACAAGATTCAAGACATAAATAAAATCTACCAGCAAGTACATTTATAGACACATTATTTATAACTGAATTTTGGGCTTTGATCTGACGATTTCATTCATTCTGACATGGAAAACATTGAACACTACCAAGAAAGTTTATGCTCAATAATCCAGGTCCAAATCCAATAATTCTCAGGTGGGTCATCTGGACAGTTTATTTTTTATAGAAACGTTTCACCCTCCATCCAGAGGGCATCATCCGTCAGAGGAGTTCCAGCAAACTGTTTCCCCACCAAGCAGTAAACACCAACCAGTGGACCAACCAGTTTGCTGGAGCCAAGATGGTTTCTGGGGGCCGTCCTGTCCCTCGTCGACTCCTCCCAGGCAGGCAGCCACAGGCTGTGACAATAAACAACTGTGTCATCAGCATAGAAATGTAAGGATGCATAAGGGATGCTCTGACCTACATTACCTATGTAGATTGTAAAGAGGGTGGGTCTTAAGACTGAGCCTTGTGGCGATTGTTTTTAGGTGGTTATCTTGTTAAATTTCAAAGAAATGCATAGCGAGTCCTCCCTCTGCTTGCTCCCGCAACCGTGAATCGGCTTGACCATCAAAGTGCATTTATTAAGGAAAAGTTCAAGTGAGACACACCTTTACTATAATTTCGAGCAAACAATTTTTTTCAGGTGTTAATCTCGTTAAATTCTTGTTAAAGTCCTCCCGTGCACGCTCCCGTGGTCGCCATTTGGCAGCTAATCGATTTTTGGCACAACACCGGCCCACATTTCTGGGTGGTCAGCGGGGACGCATAGATGCAACTTATACGGCGATGCGACGTGTATGGCAGAAAGTACGGTAGTCTACATTTTACAGTGTAGTTTTGCTAAACAATAAATGATCAAAGAGCTAGTCACAAAATTAAAGCAACTTTACCAAAATAAAAAATAAAAATAAAGAAAACGTTTTGGAAATTTTGAAAGAAAACAAAAAACTTTTTTTCATTTAAAAATAGGATGATCAAAATCTCCACCCAAAAGAATGTTTTTAATTTAAAACTGAGGCTGAGTATCAGTTCACATCAACATCTCCAGAGAACTGTGTTTAAATCACCTTCACTAAACAACCACACCATAAATAAACCCAAACACTTGACAGGAGAGTCTCAAGACATCTTAAAATGTAACACTATTTAACAATGTATTTCCAGGGCTTTTAAACTGCGTTAGCATATGAATGCACCAATGTATTGTTTTTACTTCAGGAATGTTTTCATCATGTTTTATGATTCTGTACAGAATAACATCAGCATAAATATCCAGAATTTATCAGTATACATCTGATCAAAATTTGGCTTCTGTGCCCTCTAATTTACTGATATTGCTTTTTATTTTTGTTCTGTACAAACAGATATAAGTCGGTATTAGTAGAGACTTGATTAAACCCAAAATGAACTCATCAGAAGTTCTGAGCACTTTAAAAGTGCTCATTGCACATCACAATAACCGATCAAAAAATGATGAAGTAATAAAGAAAATCTGCACAATATCTATCTCATGTTAATGAGTCCTTGAATTAAACATTTGTGGTTCATTCTTGACAGATTCACTCATAATTCCAATTAAATGACTGCTGATATTCTACACTTGTCCTAATCTGACATATTTATTTACCTACACAGATTACAACCAGCCAATTTTCAAGGCGTAATTAAGACTTTCACAGGGGTTTTTCTTTTTTTCTTTTCTTTTTTGAGCGATCGGACCAGTACTTTGTTCACACTGAGTGCACACCTGCATTTTAGAACTGTATAACAGCATATCTGGAAAACGATAGAGTAAACTCTTCCAAACGGCACCATTTGATATGGTTCAGGAAAACGTTTGTGTCCTCATATGGGGCCATTCATTTTTTTAGAGAACTGCTTATTATAGAAAGCTGAAAATGTGTTTGTTGCATAATTGGAACTTTCTGATCTCTAATTGCAAGGAAAACTATTAAAATGCAAAAAATAAACACTGTCCTCATATGAGGACAGTTTTTTAAACCACTTCCTGTACCATGACAAAGTCTAGTTATTTAACTTATTAGATCCTCACCTTGTAGAAAGAAGAAATGCATACCAAACAAAAGCTCAGGTCTCAGGAGGATAATAGTTCCTTTTTTAATAAGTTACAATGCATATGCCATATTTTTTGGACTATAAGGCGCACTTAAAATCTTTAAATTTTCTAAAAAATCGACAATGAGTCTTATAACCAGGTGCGCCTTTTATTAATTATGTCTGTGCTTACTGACCTTGAACCGATTTCATGTGGTTATTTTGAGTAAGCTGAATAAAGTTCAACTTATCTGACTGTTTTGTTTCACTTACTGCGCCTTATACAGGTAGTCCTCGACTTACGACGGAGTTCCGTTCTTACGCGGCGTCGTAACTCGAATTTCGGCGTAAGTCGGAACATATTAAAAAAAGAAAACATTTTAATTAAAATAAAAAAACATGTACAGTACTGTACAGTTACCAAGCACATAGCCTATCCTAACACAGTTTTTAAAGACGAAGGAGCAACTTGAATCGTCTCCCTCCTACCTAGCAGGATCCATTCACATAAAGGGAGCTAGCTGGCTAACTACAGTAGCTTGCTGTACGTGGCCTACCTCCGCCCGTCCATCCAATTTTGTTTACGACGTAAAACCGCCGTCAGCTCTGTCCATCTGCCGTCCATCTGCCGTATTCCGTTGTAAAACTGCTGTCAACCTCTGTCCAGAGCGTTTAATCTCCGACTGTACTGTTCACTGCTTTGCTGATTCTTTTTTTTTTTTCATTTATAGATGGCCTCCCTTCTCACCTTATAGCCATCCTCTCACTCCAATATGTATTTTTTTTAATAGATAGAAAGAAAAGAGAGAAAGTAAGATAACAAAACAACAATTATCCACAAAAAGTGCACAAGGCAAACACACCTAACCTCCGTCCGCAATCCTGCAAAGCACATGACAGAACACAGCAACGAAACATACATGCATAAAGACTAATAATCTTCATGACCTTGCAGTAGATTTCTATAAATATACATACCCATACCTACAAATATATACACAGTATACATACATATACATTTATAGTCATTCATATACCCATCTACATATCTGCATATATATACATCCCTACATCCATTTGTGTGTGGTTGTAAGCATGCCGGGTCCCCACCTAAATTGTCAAAACGCTCCTGCCGCCCCCTTTTGGCCGCTTGTCACTGATGCCGGGCACCCACTGGGACGCGTCTGATGACGCGCACTAGGGGGAGGCAGAGGGTCATCAGTTGTTGTGTTTTCATGCTGCTGGCAGATAAAATCAGCAACACGTGACCCCCGCTCCTACTGGAGTGGGTTTTCTACGAGCCGAACTGCAGCTCAGACAGTCTTTGTTGAGATTAAAACTTTTTTTTTTAATGTTTGGGGTGATCGTACGCTGAGCGGACAGCAGCAACTGTTTAAAATGCCACGTTTCTTACCGGAGTTTGGTTCCAATTCATGGAGGCACGATCGGGTAAGTTTAAAAAGTCCAAAAAAAGTCCTGTTGTCGTTGTGTAATCACATAGCAGAGGCTCTCCCGACTGTTTGCTGGACGCGTCGAGCCACCAGAGATCGAATTTTATGACGTTGGCGGCTCGACGTAGCTCGACGCGTAGGTTGCTTTCGGACGCGCGCGTGCGTGGAAAGGAACTGCCGCGTGCCGCCGCGCCGCTTCAATCACTCAAAACGCGCCGCTTCACGGTTCGCCGCGCCTCGCCGCGTCTCCACATAGACTTTGAATGTAAACCGGCCGCTTCAGCCGCCCGACAAGGGTCCGGTGGGTACCAGGCATAAGTGAATAAGGTTCCTCCAAAAGAACATTTAGTAGCGACTGTGAAGCATCAGAGATCCGTCCCCCCAAAGCCCGAGGCAGACGAAGGGGCGATCAAAGCCCAAGACTCCAGGAAGGACCCCGAGCCCAGAGTCCCCAGGGCCACCCGAACAGGACGAGCCACTCGCCCACTCCCCAGATCCGACCAAGGGGAAGAACTGGACGAATCCCACCAGCGACCACATACAATGACCCCCCGCGGTCAAACGCGACAAATTCATAGGCCCCCGCCGGAGCCCGCTGCACTGACGTAGCCCCAGGGCCGGTCACCGAGGCCCGGGCACCGGGGACGCCCATCCCTCAGGCCCAGACCCGAAAGGACCAGAGGGCACGAGCCCCACCAGGCCGAGCCGACAAACGCCCAAGCGCCCAACCCCAGATAGTGAGGGCCCCAAGCACGCCCGCAGGCAAAGGAACACCCACCAGGGGGCCACGTGGCAGGAGCGCGACACTAGTAGCCTCAGAAGTATCAGAGAGGGGGCAGTCCAAGTCCCAGCCTGACACTTAAACATTCATACACAGACACACTCACTCAGACCCACCCTCATCCTCACCCTCACTCACAGAAAGACAAACAATAACGACACGTTCCATTCATAATCCCGATGCATACTCTATACCCCCTAGGTCCAAGACATGTACCTGCCCCCTACGTGGGGCAGCCCACATCCAAACCCAGGAGGTAGGCCCATTCATTCCGGGGTAGAGAGTAGCAGATATCCAAGATTCGGCTCAACCCGCGCCCTGCCAACAGGACAGGACTGATTCTGCCGTGAAGCTCCGTCCAGAGCGGGTCTTTCTGTGTTTTTCTGCTGTCAAGCTACTGCTTCTGCCGAACAGAAAGGAACTCGGAACTCGGCTTTCAAAATAAAATAAAAATAAATGGTGGGTGCAATGTGAGATGGGTGGTGGCCAAGGGCGGGGACCCTGGCGGTCTGATCCTCGGCTACAGAAGCTGGCCATTGGGACATGGAATGTCACCTCTCTGGTGGGGAAGGAGCCTGAGCTAGTGTGTGAGGTTGAGAGTTTCCGACTAGAAATAGTCGGACTCACCTCAACGCATGGCTCTGGCTCTGGAACCAGTTTCCTTGAGAGGGGTTGGACACTCTTCCACTCTGGAGTTGCCCCTGGTGAGAGGCGCCGAGCAGGAGTGGGCATACTGGTTGCCCCCCATCTTGGTGCCTGTACGTTGGGGTTCACCCCGGTGAACGAGAGGGTAGCCTCCCTTCGCCTACGTGTGGGGGGACGGGCTCTGACTGTTGTTTGTGCCTATGCACCAAACGGCAGCTCAGACTACCCACCCTTTTTGGAGTCCTTGGAGGGGGTATTGGAGAGTGCGCCTCCTGGGGACTCCCTTGTTCTACTGGGGGACTTCAACGCTCACGTGGGCAATGACAGTGAGACCTGGAGGGGTGTGGTTGGGAGGAACGGCCCCCCTGATCTGAACCAGAGTGGTGTTCTGTTATTGGACTTCTGTGCTCGTCATGGATTGTCCATAACGAACACCATGTTTAAGCATAAGGGTGTCCATATGTGCTCTTGGCACCAGGACACCCTAGGTCGCAGTTCGATGATCGACTTTGTTGTCGTCTCATCTGATCTGCGGCCGCATGTCTTGGACACTCGGGTGAAGAGAGGGGCGGAGCTGTCAACTGACCACTACCTGGTGGTGAGTTGGCTCCGATGGTGGGGGAGGATGCCGGTCAGACCTGGCAGACCCAAACGTATTGTGAGGGTCTGCTGGGAACGTCTGGCAGAGTCTCCCGTAAGACGGAGCTTTAACTCCCACCTCCGGGAGAGCTTTGAACACGTTCCGAGGGAGGCGGGGGACATGGAGTCCGAGTGGGCCGTGTTCCGCGCCTCTATTGTCGAGGCAGCTTATCGGAGCTGTGGCCGCAAGGTTGTTGGTGCCTGTCGTGGTGGCAACCCTCGAACCCGGTGGTGGACACCGGCAGTGAGGGATGCTGTCAGGCTGAAGAAGGAGTCCTATTGGGCCTTTTTGGCTTGTGGGACCCCGGAAGCAGCTGATAGGTACCGGCAGTCCAAGCGGCATGCGGCTCGGGTGGTTGCTGAGGCAAAAACTCGGGCGTGGGAGGAGTTCGGAGAGGCCATGGAGAATGACTTCCGTACGGCTTCGAGGCGATTCTGGTCCACCATCCGGCGTCTCAGGGGGGGAAAGAGGTACGCGACCAACACCATTTATGGTGGGGGTGGCGTGCTGCTGACCTCAACTCGGGATGTTGTGAGTCGGTGGGCGGAATACTTCGAAGACCTCCTCAATCCTACTGGCACGTCTTCCACTGAGGAAGCGGAGCCTGGGGACTTTGGGTCGGGTTCTCCGATCTCTGGTGCTGAGGTCGCCGAGGTGGTTAAAAAGCTCCGCGGTGGCAAGGCTCCGGGGGTGGATGAGATTCGCCCGGAGTTCCTTAGGGCTCTGGATGTTGTAGGGTTGTGTTGGCTTACGCGACTCTGCAATATCGCGTGGACATCGGGGGCAGTTCCCTTGGATTGGCAGACTGGGGTGGTGGTTCCCCTATTCAAAAAGGGGGACCGTAGGGTGTGTTCCAACTATAGGGGGATCACACTCTTAAGCCTCCCTGGTAAGGTCTATTCAGGGGTTCTGGAGAGGAGGGTCCGTCGGATAGTCGAACCTCGGATTCAGGAGGAGCAGTGTGGTTTTCGTGCTGGTCGTGGAACACTGGACCAGCTCTACACCCTCAACAGGGTCCTGGAGGGTGCGTGGGAGTTTGCCCAACCAGTTTACATGTGCTTTGTGGACTTGGAGAAGGCATTCGACCGCGTCCCTCGGGGGGTTCTGTGGGGGGTACTCCGGGAGTATGGGGTACCAGGCCCTTTGATAAGGGCTGTTAGGTCCCTGTACGACCGGTGTCAGAGCTTGGTCCGCATTGCCGGCAGTAAGTCAGGCTCGTTTCCGGTGAGAGTTGGACTCCGCCAAGGTTGCCCTTTGTCACCGATTCTGTTCATAACTTTTATGGACAGAATTTCTAGGCGCAGCCAAGGTGTTGAGAGGATCCGTTTTGGTGACCTTAGAATCGCTTCTCTGTTTTTTGCAGATGATGTGGTCCTACTGGCTTCATCAGTTCGTGATTTACAACTTTCACTGGAGCGGTTTGCAGCCGAGTGTGATGCGGCCGGGATGAGGATCAGTTCCTCCAAATCCGAGGCCATGGTCTTGAGCCGGAAAAGGGTAGCATGCCCTCTCCGGGTCGGGGAGGAGGTCCTGCCCCAAGTGGAGGAGTTTAAGTATCTCGGGATCTTGTTCACGAATGAGGGAAAACTGGAGCGTGAGATCGATAGGCGGATAGGTGCAGCGTCCGCAGTGAAGCGGGCGCTGTACCGGTCTGTCGTGGTGAAGAGAGAGCTGAGTCAAAAGGCAAAGCTCTCAATTTACCGATCGATCTACGTTC
Organism: Garcialebias charrua; assembly: GCA_038048925.1. Lineage (NCBI taxonomy): Eukaryota > Metazoa > Chordata > Actinopteri > Cyprinodontiformes > Rivulidae > Garcialebias > Garcialebias charrua. The sequence continues at coordinate 30,151 of JBBPBX010026529.1, read as the reverse complement.
CCACCCTCATCTATGGTCATGAGCTTTGGGTTATGACCGAAAGAACAAGATCTCGGATACAAGCGGCTGAAATGAGTTTTCTCCGCAGGGTGGCTGGACTCTCCCTTAGAGATAGGGTGAGAAGCTCAGTCATCCGGGAGGGACTCGGAGTAGAGCCGCTGCTTCTCCACATCGAGAGGAGCCAGTTGAGGTGGCTCGGGCATCTGGTTAGGATGCCTCCTGGACGCCTCCCTGGTGAGGTGTTCCGGGCATGTCCCACCGGGAGGAGACCCAGAGGAAGACCCAGGACACGCTGGAGGGACTATGTTTCTCGGCTGGCCTGGGAACGCCTTGGGATTCCCCCAGAGGAGCTGCTCCAAGTGGCTGGGGAGAGGGAAGTCTGGGCCTCCCTACTTAGGCTGCTACCCCCGCGACCCGACCCCGGATAAGCGGAAGAAGATGGATGGATGGATGGATATATATATATATATATATGTATATATGTGGTGGGTACATGAACGCTAGAGAGCGCTAAAGCGCTAATCCGCTTACAGTGGACCTAAACTTTTTGTCAGCGTTTTTGTGGTTTGACTAACTTTTATAATTCATAAGCGGATTTGTGCTATTTTTATTTAAAATGCAGTACCGTTAATAACTAATTATCTATCAGTAAAAACCAATAAACTTATTTAGAGGCTCTTATTCTGGCTCTGTTGCTGCTAGTTTTACCTTTTTCCCCACCGTAAAGAGCAGAGAGGAGGGAGGGTTGGAGGGGGAGCAGAGCGGAGAACAGACTCGGATCTACCATGTAGGTAAATGATGCCGTTGCCTGGGGATCCCATCAGCATGGGGCCGCGCCCCGGCCAGTCACCTACATCCCTAACATTGATCCTGCTTGTTAATGTACATTTAACATAAAAATAATTATAGTTACGATGAAAACGATCATTAAATACGCAATAAAAAAAACGGTCGATTTCTTTATCCCCCTACTAAAAATGGACTATTCCATCTTGACATCTTCCGGGTCAGAGGTGAACTCAGGGGCTAATTCTGTGGCTAGCTGTTTGTGCTGGGTACTTGGATAAATCCGCAGAGAACCCCGCTGTTTCAAGCCAAATTAACGCGGCCGGAGGATTTTATTGTGTGTTTTGTGTCGACCATTCGACGGTGAGTCGTTAGTTTTATGTATTTTAGTTACTTTTCATTAAATCTGTTGACTACCTATAGAATCTTGACATCTTCCGGGTCAGAGGTGAACTGGACGCTGAACTCTGTGTCCAGCTGGTTGTGCTGGGTTACTAATGGATAAATCCGCAGAGAACCCCGCTGTTTCAAGCCAAATTAACGCGGCCGGAGGATTTTATTGTGTGTTTTGTGTCGACCATTCGACGGTGAGTCGTTAGTTTTATGTATTTGGGTTACTTTTATGTATAAATGCGGTGGCGACACACCCGTGTATTTGAGATTTAAAAGTGGTTTTAGGGATTAAAAGATCATTCTATTTTTTGTTAATTTCGTGGCCGAATAGAATATATGTACGTAAAGTATTAAATAAATCCTTTGATTTTTGTAATTTCATCCTTTTAGGATCATTTTTGTTACTTTTCAGTTGGCAGTGTAGTGCAAATATTGATAACGCTGCCGGCTATATATAAATATATATATATATATATAATATATAAATATATAAATAGCGGATTAGATTAGCTTCCCCTAATTTTCATAAGACATTTGTGCTTTTGAAATTGTGGACCTAAAAAAATTAATAAGCGTTTTAGAAATTGTGGAACTAATTTTTGGATTAGCGCTGCCCAGCACTGGTATTTAGCCTCCAAAAAGATGGAAATCACCATCAAATTAACATAAATTCTCAACCCAATAATTCTGTCGGGTCATGGACAGTTTTTTTTATAGAAACGTTTCACCCTCCATCCAGTTTCCAGATGACCCAACTGAGAATTATTGGATTTGGTACCTGGATTATTGAGCATGAACTTTCTTGGCATAAAATTCTCAACTGTGTCAATATTAATAGTTTTAACTTTAAACAAGAACTTTAAAATTTACAGCATTGAAATTCATAGTTAATTAAATAAAACTTTTGGGTGTCGTTATTGATGAGAAGCTGACATGGAAATCTCATGGAAATTACTTAAGAATAAAAATAACAAAATCAATTACATTATTGTATAAAGTAAAATAGTTTTTGAATGACAAAGTTTTGAATATATTGTATAATGTAATGATTGTTCCATATTTAATCTGTTGTATTGAAGTTTGGGGAAAAGCATGCAAAACTTTTACAAATCCTATTTTTATTTTACTAAAAAGAGCTGTAAGAATTATTATTAGGAAGTGCTATGGTCACCCAACAAATATATTATTTCATCAATTGAAATTATTAAAATGTTATGATTTGGTTGAACATAGTATTTTACAAGTCATGTATAAAACTAAAAAAAATATTACCCCCAAATATTCAATTACATTTTGTTTAAAAAGTTATTAAACCCTGAAGGGAATGTAAATGTTTGTAAAATCTTCATTTAGAACTAGTGTGAAGGAGCTGAGTTGTAAATCAGGAAACAGGATTGTGTTGACTTGATATCATCATAAACATTTATAAAACTATTTATATGTTTTAAAAGATGATTAAATCAAAGTTGTTGGGAAGGTGTGGTGCAGGTGAAGTGAAGGTTGTTGTTTGTAGTTATTTTGTATTTTTTAAACAAGGGGCAGATATTATAACACTATTTTCGTCTTTCTGCACCTTTTCATTCAGTGTTTTTCTTTCTTTTTATTCTGATGAATCTGTTTTATTTTCAATAAAAAAAACATGTCGCGCTGGGGCTGTTTGTTTACGTCGTAGTTTCAGGGAAACGTTGGCTCAAACTTTATTCTTCATCTTCTGACTCTCATCATATTCTATCGAGTGGAAACTCTTCAGATTAAACAAGTACAGGTAACCCTCGAGGTACGACACCTGCGACCTACGGCAACTCAGACTTACGATTTTATCATATTTAATAAAAATATGATTAAAAAAAAAAAAAAAATTTTTTTTTTTTTTTTTTTTTGTGTTTAAAAGTTATTAATTTCATGTGTATAGCACTTTGTTGCAGCTGTGGTTGTTTTAAATGGCTTTATAAATAAAGTATAATTATTAATTTTACGTTTTGATAAGAAATTAATCGTATTTACGCAACTTCCGGTTTCCGCTCGCCACTTCCGGTTGCCATTTTACAACTGTACTGCAATGGAGCTCCGGAGGCTACTGTCAGCTGGCTCCGTGTGCCCGATC
>JBBPBX010026529.1:5300-26216 GCA_038048925.1 Garcialebias charrua | reverse complement strand
TTATATCAAGTGGAAACTCTTCAGATTAAACAAGTTAGATGTTCCCACCGCTAGTTAGAACGACTCTACGTCACGTTTTGCAAAATAAAGAAACCGAGTAGGAGGACCTCGCTGCAGATGAGACCTGCAGTAAACCGAACTACGTCCACACCGACGAATTAGTCTTTCCTCTCATCAGTGATGTCGTCTCTTTCTCTTCGCTTGTGAAACTTTGTTCAGTCACATTCTGACGGTCATGAGCACTCGTTTGACTCGTTTTGAAGCGAAAACTTAACGCGCTTTGGAGACTAGCTTAGCTTTTAGCCTGCTACCGCTAACGCCTGCTGCTGGACTGAGCGCTGCGTAACAACGACGTCACCACGCACGTTTTGTGTCACAGCTTTTTCTGTCCGGGCGCGTTGTTGAAGCAGCCGCTCCAACCCGAACAGAAACAGAAAAACGTCAATGAAACGTTGTAAAATCCTATCGAAATATCGAAAATATGCTTAAACTTCATATCATCGTTATTGAATAAATGTATATCGCAATATTTATCGTTATTGAATTATCGTCCAGGACTACTATCAAGTAAATCTTCCTGCTGCTTGTGTGTTGCAGTGATTGCTTTTTGAGGACACATATTTTGGTCCAAGAGGTTACATTGGGTGTTTCCAGATCTACTCTAATTTTAGTTCTGTAGAGAGGCAGACTCCTTATTGGCAGACAACTGATACCAACTAGGTGCTAAGGCACAAGACGTTTCTAAGTCTTTTTTTTGGGTGCTAACATGACAGACTGGGCTGGAGTTTGCTTCCAAGTTATTTGAGATATACTGTAGTTGTACTGAGAAATTGCTATGATTTTAAAGAAAAGTAACTGCAGATATTTGTAGTAAGATAAAGTTTGGTATGTGTAAATTTGAGCAATACCAATGCTAAATGAGTACTGTAGTTTTATAGCAGCATATATAGGACCACATGTTTACTTCTGGGGTTTCACGATTAATAGCAGTTTGAATTACACCCCATCAACTTTCACCTGCCAATGTGGCTCTGACAAGATGAATGCTTTTTAGGTCCAGGCTAGATAGTTGTTGCATATTAAATAAATTTCCCATATGTGTGGAATTGCATGTTCTATCAAGATTACCATTAACGAGTATTTTTTAGTGATAATCAGGTTAATAATGTCTCCTGTGCTGCAGCCACTTATTGAACTCGATGCAGGCTATCTGATGAGCATGCTGCCAGTATCAAATGTTATAAAAGGTTCATGGATAGAGTGTCAGGCAAAAGGCTCACTATTAGCACCACCTTCTCAGTCTTCATGTTGGTGCTTGATCACTCAAGAACTTAGGCTCTACTTGACCTGATATCATTTTAAGAGCTCATTTTTGTTTGTATGTTTGTCATAATTTGTTTATTTGCAGGCAATACGAGGCCCGCAGCATAAACCAGATACTGGATTCTCACGAGAGGTTCACACGTGAATGCAGTTTTGATGTGACCTGCGATAATGAGAGTCGTGAAGAGAAGGAGAAAGACCTTGACTGGCACCACTACAGCAAGTCATCAGGGCGTAGTGGGCACAGCAAACAAAGCAGTCACAGGCGTAGAGACAGAAGGCGCAGACGAAGTCCTTCACGCCACAGGTCCTCCTCGGTATGGAAACTCCCATATTCTTGTCTTTATCACTAGATTGAATGAGTCATTATCACTGCTGTTTAGCTCAGGACCAATTTCTTTGTCTTTATCTCTGTACCATACTCTTAACTGAGCATGATTGCCATATGTGATAAGATTTTGTTCGTGTTTAGAATATGAAAGAAAAGTGGTTCCAGTTATTGTGACAGAGTTCAAGTGGTTAGTCATGAGACATGATGCTATACAGAAATATTGAAAAAGAAGTTGTGAAAAGTGTAATTAGTGAAGTTTTGTTTTTCTGTACTACTATGAGAAAATCTCTCATCTGTAAATCTTGTTGCCATGTTTTTCTTCTGTAACACACACCATGTGGTGGCTGTCGTCCATTTTCTCTGACGGGGGCTGAATTTGCATTTGCTGCTCCGTCCATTCTCCTGGTGGTGTTACTGAACGGGCTGAATCTGTCCACCCCTTCACCTCCCCCTTGGCCGCGTTGAATGAATGACGATGTCGCATTGTGGTGGCCTGGTGCTGTCTGATGGGTTGTTGATGTGATGGCGGATTGCGGCGGTTCCGGTGCAGAGGACAAGCCATCGTCGCAGGAGCAGGAAAAGATCCCGGAGTGTTGAGGATGATGCCGAGGGTCACCTCATCTATCACAGTGGAGACATGCTGAGAGCAAGATGTATAGAATATATACCTTTTTTTTCTACTGTTGTTCACACTTTGTCTCTCTCACTCTCGTCTGGATATTTCCATTAATTAATTTAGTGACTGCTACATTTTGGCCAGTAGATTATTTTCTTTATATTTTAGCATTGTATTTATGTCTTGGTCAGCTATTGCTTGTCAATTAAACATACCGTACTTTTCGGCGTATAAGTCGCTGTTTTTTTTACTAATTTGAATGTCCTGCGGCTTATACGCTGAAGCGTCATATTTATGGATTTTCCCCATATTTTTAGACCCATTTTTGACTCGGATATGACCGTTTTTCATTTAGGCAAAAAAATGGTGCAGTACCACTTTTGTCCGCTAGGGGGACACTTCCAGAGAGTACACCAACCGTTTCTAGCTCGTACCGAAAAAAGCCTCCTCTGCTCGGACTGACTGTCGCTGCCCGGCCTCCTGCTCTGGAGGTAGCTACTGTTAGCTGTGTTTTTTAGCAAGATAACTCATAAACCACACCGTGGATTTTCTTGAAACTTACAGAGCGTAATTATTTGGTGGTCATTTACAAACTGTTGGCTGCAGAAAATGTTCAGAGCTAAAAAAACTAATAACAATCGCTCTTTTAGCTTTGTTGTTAGCAGTTAGCTACCTAAACAGATACCTACTGTTTAGATAAACAGCTCTTAAACCACTCGACGGATATTTTTTAGGCTTACAGAGTTATATGGGTTTAATTTACAAACTGTTGCCCTGTATAAGACATTTGAGATAAAATTTGATTTACCTGTACAGTATTTATAATTTATTTTCGTAACGCACGCAACCGTTTGGAAGACGTCAAACCGAAACAATTTAAATTCAGCAGATTTGACCATTTTGTGAATTGATTAAGGAACGGTTAAGCTCAGGAACCCTTGTGCTATAATGTCAGCTAAGAAATATATTTTTTCTCAGCAAAGAAATAATTGTTTTTACCGTGTTAATCTTGTAAAGTCCTTCCGTGCTGGCTCGCTTCTGTGGCCGTCATTTTCAGCAGGGCAAATGAGGCGCTGACACGTCGCGTAGCGGTGACGCATAATGGGGCGACGTGGCGTATTTATGGATTTTTCCAAATAATTCCCAATACTGTAATTGGACAAAGCGGCTTATACACAGAAGCGACTTTTACGCCGAAAAGTACGGTACTGTGAAGTTACGGTAATTATAGGCCAATATTCATTTTTTTTTTTTTTTAGCCATACAGATATAACCTGATGCAGTAAACCAGCTAAAGGCCAGTGTTCCTAATTTCATTTCTCTATTTCCTGTAGATGAGATTGTGTGTACTCTAGGAGAGGGTGCCTTTGGAAAAGTCGTTGAGTGCATTGATCACACAAAGTAAGTTCTAATTGTAAATATGACTTTAAATCTAGCTTTCATTAACTTTTCTGTTAACTGCTTTTAAAGTTTTAACCAAACGTAATCCTAAAAACTTGTCTTTTAGTAACGGAGCTCGAGTGGCTCTGAAGATTATTAAAAACATTGACCGCTACCGAGAAGCAGCTTTGTCTGAGGTAGACGTGCTTAAACACGTGAACTCCATCAACACTGACCGAAGATAGTAAGTGGGCCCATATCATAATACAAGAAGTTTATTGGACGTTTTTTCACGGGAACTGGATGACCGTGAGGGACAGTGGTTTGGACATGTCCAGAGGAGGGACAGTGGTTTGGACATGTCCAGAGGAGGGACAGTGGGTATATTGGTAGAAGGATGTTAGAAATGCAGCTGCCAGGAAAAAGACAAAGAGGGAGGCCAAAGAGGAGATATATGGATGCAGTTAGAGAGGACATGGAGGTAGTTGGAGTGAGGACAGAGGATGCAGAGGACAGAGTGAGGTGGAGGAGGATGACTCGCTGTGGTGACCCCTGAAGAGGGAAAAGCCGAAAGAAGAATATCTAATTAATCTTTTTAATTTAAAATTATAATCTTATTACCTGTAACTTATTATTTTTTTTTACCTCTTTGTGTTTTATTTCCAGTCTGGGACAGAGATAGCAGCTGACTTCTTCCTCTTCAGGGAAATTTGCCAGATCACCTGCAGCGAAGAAGTCTGATGACTGAACTCTGAACTTTTCCAGGGACAGGTGGGAGCAGGTCCAAGAAGAGCTTGTTGTGAGTAATGACAAATACAGCCACACTGCTGCTACTGTTGTTATTGAGATGATTTTCTCCACCACTGGAGATAATCACTGCAACTAGATCTGTACTTTTGGCAGAAAATGTGGACAAGTTGGTCTTTTTGGACAAAAACTTAAAACTTGATTATCGGTAGTTCGATTGTAAACAGTCTGTTGCTGCTTATTGATCTGGTTCTGGCTGTTATTGTGTTTATTAAGATTTGTATTATTGTTAGTATAGTTTATTTATTGTAAAGAATGCCGTTTATTTAGATTAAAGATTAAATTAAGATTATATTACACATTAAACTGTATTCTGAATTGGACAGTAATTTATCAAGCGTTTGTCTTTGCTCAGGCTGGGCGCGTGCCCAAGAGTATAGCAGATCAGGGAGCTCCACCTCAGCTGCCTTTCTGGACTCACCTGCCCCTCCTCACTCACCTGTACCAGCATCACTAGCAGCTTCTGCATTACTTGCCCCTCCATAAAGGTAAATACATTTTTTTTCTTTTTTCTGTCTATTTTTTAAATAACTCAGCTGACTCACCTGTCCATCTTCACTCACTAGCACCTTCTGCATCACCTGCTCCTCCATAAAGGTAAAGACATTTTCTTTTCTTTTTATTTCTTTCTTTTTTTAAATAACTCAGCTGCCTCTCCTGACTCACCTGTCCCTCTTCACTCACTAGCACCAGCATCACCAGCACCTTCTGGATCACCTGTCCCTCCATAAAGGTAATGACATTTTTTCTCTTTTTTTAATTTACAGGTAGTCCCCGACTTACGAGCGAGTTCCGTTACAACGAGGCGCTCGTAACACGGAAATCTCGTAATTTGGAACGGCCGCCACGTGTCTCGTAAGTCCGGAATTTCGCTCGTAAGTTGGAACGGTTTTGCTAGCGCGACTACGAACACTCGTTTTTCATCGAAAAACTGCTTATGAGTGCATAAAAATGATCGGAAACGTGTGTCCACATGTTTAGCTAACGAACTGTGGTGAAAAAACACAGAAAAACTCAGTATTTTTTGCGTTTTTTCCAAAAATTTGCCAGCTCGTAAGTCCGGATCCTTGTAAGTAAGAGCGCTCGTAAGTCGGGGACTACCTGTAATTAATTTTATATAACTCAGCTTGCCTCTCCTGACTCACCTGTCCCTCTTTACTCACACAGTACCAGCATCACCAGCACCTTCTGCATCACCTGTCCCTCCATAAAGGTAAATACATTTTCTTTTCTTTTTATTTCTTTTTGTTTTATAACTCAGCTGCCTCTCCTGACTCACCTGTCCCTCTTCACTCACTAGCACCAGCATCACCAGCACCTTCTGGATCACCTGTCCCTCCATAAAGGTAATGACATTTTTTCTCTTTTTTTAATTTAATTTAATTTTATATAACTCAGCTGCCTCTCCTGACTCACCTGTCCCTCTTCACTCACACAGTACCAGCATCACCAGCACCTTCTGCATCACCTGTCCCTCCATAAAGGTAAATACATTTTCTTTTCTTTTTTTATTTATTTATTTTTGTTTTATAACTCGGCTGCCTCTCCTGACTCACCTGTCCCTCTTCACTCACCAGCATCACCAGCACCTTCTGGATCACCTGTCCCTCCATAAAGGTAATGACATTTTTTCTCTTTTTTTAATTTATTTTATTTTATATAACTCAGCTGCCTCTCCTGACGCACCTGTCCCTCTTCACTCACCAGCACCTTCTGCATCACCTGCCCCTCCACCTCAGCTGCCTTTCTGGACTCACCTGCCCCTCCTCACTCACCTGCACCAGCATCACCAGCACCGTCTGCATCATCTGCCCCTCCACCTTAGCTGCCTTTCTGGACTCACCTGCCCCCCCTCACTCACCAGCATCACCAACACCTTCTGCATCACCTGCCCCTCCACCTCAGCTGCCTTTCTGGACTCACCTGCCCCCCTCACTCACCTGCACCAGTATCACCAGCACCTTCTGCATCACCTGCCCCTCCACCTCAGCTGCCTTTCTGGACTCGCATGCCCCTCCTCACTCACTTGCACCTGTATCACCATCACCTTCTGCATCACCTGCCCCTCCACCTCAGCTGCCTTTCTGGACTCACCTGCCCCTCCTCACTCACTTGCACCAGCACCTTCTGCAGCTCTAAGCACTAAGCCTTTTCCCCTCCCCTACAACACCCCTTCCATAAAAGTAAGGACATTTTCTTCTCTTTTTTTTTAATAGTACAGTACACTACTATTTTTTTTTACTATTTTATTTCATTATTAAACGTACTGTGCAGTATTTTATGTGTTTTTTGATAATTGTTTAGGGTACTGTGTTAGCTAACCGCTTGGAAATAAAGTAATGTACATATTTATGGTACAGTATGTATACACTTGTTTTGTCTCACGTTGAAAAACGGGTTTACTGCGTCGCATAGGAATGCATGTTCCGCGCCGCGCAGGAACGGATCTTCGTAAGTCGAGGACTACCTGTATGTGTGTTTATTTGTCAAAAAAAATGTTTTTTTGTCAGTTTCGGTCCTATAAATGTCAACACTTCAGCTTGTCTTTGTAATGGTTTCTAGGTAACCCAGTTTGTAACGAGACCCAGAACGACACAAGGCACGAGAGTACAAAAAGAACAGTGTTTATTATTTACAGTGGTTTAAAGTACAACGTGGTTCATCTGGAATCCCTGGAGGAGGAAGGAGGAAGCAGAACGTCAGAAGGAGTAGGCCAGGGGCAGTTGTGAATGTTGGTTTTCAAATGTTTGTTTGTTCTTACAGATGAGGAAGGGAGATGGGTTCCATGAACATCCAATAACTCCAATTGATTCCAGAGGGCAAAGGAGGCAGGCAAGTGGCTGGAGGGCACGGCACGAGGAACAGGATCCAGATCCAAAATCAGACGCGATGACTGTAGGCACATAAGAACAAGGTAAGTCTCTTTGCAATAAACACAAGACTGGCTAGAAGCACGATTTACCATAACAAGAATCAATGCTTCAGCGATGAGTAGTACTCGACTGCAGCCTTAAATAGGAGTGTAGCTCATCAGGTGGATGACCGTCAGCTGAGGGTGATTGGCGGCCATCTTGGAGCTGCAGAGAGTGCCACTCTTACAGTACCCCCCCCTCAAGGGTCGCCTCCTGGCGACCGGAAGCGCTTCTCAGGGTGAGCCTTGAAGAACGAGGTGATCAAACTAGGGTCCAAGATGAAAGAGCGTGGAATCCAAGAACGCTCCTCAGGACCATAGCCCTCCCAATCCACCAGGTACTGAAAACCCCTCCCCCGGCGACGGACATCCAGAATGGCGCGCACCGTGTACGCCGGATGGTTGTCGATGAGACGGGCCGGAGGAGGCAGGTCGGCAGGCGGGCACAGAGGACTCACAGAAACAGGCTTGAGCTGAGAAACATGGAACGTCGGGTGAACCCTCATGGAGTCAGGAAGCCGGAGACGCACCGCAGATGGGTTGATGATCTTGACAACCGGAAATGGCCCGATGAAACGAGGGGCCAGTTTTCTGGGGGTGTCCTTCAGGGTAATGTTCCTGGTGGAAAGCCAAACCCTTTGACCCACCGTATAAGAAGGAGCCGAAGAACGATGACGGTCTGCCATCTTCTTGTTCTGGTCAGCCGTGCGGAGAAGCGCCGCCTTCGCCTGACGCCAAACGCGTCGACAGCGGCGAAAATGGTGCTGCACAGAAGGCACCGAGATGTCCGTCTCCTGGCTGGGGAAGAGAGGAGGTAAGTAACCCAGGGAAGCCTCGAAAGGTGACATACCAGTGGCCGCAGATCTGTGGGCGTTGTGGGCATACTCCACCCAAACCAGATGTTGACTCCAGGCAGACGGGTTACATTCCACAAGACATCTCAGAGTGGACTCGAGTTCTTGATTACAACGTTCTGCCTGGCCGTTAGATTGTGGGTGATGTAAACCTATGAAGAGGAGTAAACAAGGAAGTACCCACCAGTATCTCCTGTTTCCGTCTCCTGGCTGGGGAAGAGAGGAGGTAAGTAACCCAGGGAAGCCTCGAAAGGTGACATACCAGTGGCCGCAGATCTGTGGGCGTTGTGGGCATACTCCACCCAAACCAGATGTTGACTCCAGGCAGACGGGTTACATTCCACAAGACATCTCAGAGTGGACTCGAGTTCTTGATTACAACGTTCTGCCTGGCCGTTAGATTGTGGGTGATGTAAACCTATGAAGAGGAGTAAACAAGGAAGTACCCACCAGTATCTCCTGTTTTACTGGTGGGTATCTTCGTTTCCCCGCACAGGGCAAGTGGCAATAAAGTGCCCCTCTTCACCGCAATACATGCAAAGATTCAAGTTTCTACGCCTTTGTCTCTCAACAGGATTTAAACGTGTACTCCCAATTTGCATGGGTTCAGATTCAGGTGAGTTAGGTTGGGAGCCAGAAGATGGCACCAGAGCACTTCGTGGCTTGTATCTTTCGAATCTGCTGTTGCTGTGGTAACCCCCTGCAGATGACGTTGAATACCCGGAAGTAGAGACCCTCTGGGAGTTGTAGTCCCGTTCACGTCGTCGTTCCCGGAAACGTTCGTCAATTGAGATCGCTAGATTTATTAATGCGTCAAAATTAGGAGGCTCATCTCTTGCTGAGATCTGGTCTTTCACATAGTCGGATAAGGAGTTTAAAAAGGTACCTTGTAATGCCCTGTCGTTCCAGTCAGTTTGCGCCGCCAGGATACGGAACTCCAGGGCGTGTTCAGCAACAGGACGCCGGCCCTGACGTAACCCCAACATTCTCTTTTCCGCGTTGGGTTGCTGTAGCGGCCTGTCGAAAATCCTGCGAAACTCCTCTAAAAAACTCCTAAACGAGACAAAGTCCAAGTCGTGTTGATGAATGAACGAAGTCGCCCATTGGAGGGCGTTACCTTTCAGTTGGTGCATGAAGTAAGTGATTTTTTTTATGTCCGACGAGTAGAGTTGGGGAGCTCCTCTGAAAGCGAGTTCGCACTGAAGGAGAAAGCCCTCACATTGAGCTGGGTCTCCTGAAAAGAGTTCAGACGGTTTTACTACCAGTTGTTGTGAAAACAGAGGATCATTTTCAGAGCTGATGTTAGATCTTGAAGCTTGTGGAGACGCCGAGGCTGTGGGAGGAGAAGGAGTGAGTCTCTGATTAATAGCATGAACCATACCTCCAAGTTCCTGTAGGTTAGCTTGTGTTTTGAGCTGTTGGCTTAAAACTTGTTTCATCATTTCTTCCAATTGATTCATTCGCCCAGTTTGAGAAGAACTAGCTTGTTCGCTCCTGGTCTCGTTCTGGGTTTTGTTTGGCTGAAGCATTCTGTAATGGTTTCTAGGTAACCCAGTTTGTAACGAGACCCAGAACGACACAAGGCACGAGAGTACAAAAAGAACAGTGTTTATTATTTACAGTGGTTTAAAGTACAACGTGGTTCATCTGGAATCCCTGGAGGAGGAAGGAGGAAGCAGAACGTCAGAAGGAGTAGGCCAGGGGCAGTTGTGAATGTTGGTTTTCAAATGTTTGTTTGTTCTTACAGATGAGGAAGGGAGATGGGTTCCATGAACATCCAATAACTCCAATTGATTCCAGAGGGCAAAGGAGGCAGGCAAGTGGCTGGAGGGCACGGCACGAGGAACAGGATCCAGATCCAAAATCAGACGCGATGACTGTAGGCACATAAGAACAAGGTAAGTCTCTTTGCAATAAACACAAGACTGGCTAGAAGCACGATTTACCATAACAAGAATCAATGCTTCAGCGATGAGTAGTACTCGACTGCAGCCTTAAATAGGAGTGTAGCTCATCAGGTGGATGACCGTCAGCTGAGGGTGATTGGCGGCCATCTTGGAGCTGCAGAGAGTGCCACTCTTACATAATCAAGTTGAACGGGTACATGAAGTTAAATTTTTAGGTGTTGTTTTAGATCATAAACTTAACTGGAAATCTCATATAAAATACATAAAATTAAAACTATGCAAAAGTATTGGACTTCTAAATAAAGTAAAACATGTTTTAGAGCTGTCAACACTACAGACATTATATTATTCATTTGTTTTTCCATATCTGACATACTGTATAGAGGTATGGGGCAACACATATAAAACCAACACTAAACCGTTATCTGTCATACAAAAGAAAGTTATGAGAATTATTTATAAAGTGGACATCAGAGAACACACAAATAAATTGTTTATTCAATCAAATATCTTGAAACTAAAGGATCTGGTTGATTTAAAAATGTTATTGATTATGTTTAAAGCTAGAAAGAGATTATTGCCATTTAATTTACAAAAGTTCTTTGTCTTAAGCTCTTGTGATAGAACTAACAGAAGGAAGTATGATTTCAAAAGTAAAACTGTGCGTACTACTTTAAAACAAATGTGCATTTCGGTGCATGGAGTAAAACTATGGAACAGTTTGGATGAGGAGTTTAAAAATTGCTCTACAATAAACCAATTCAAAACACTTTATAAAAAAGAACGATTAACTCTTATACACTTTTGAGTTGTTAATGGGAACAGTGGTATATTGTTATGTATGTTATTGTTTAGATATTGTTTGCAACTTGTTTTGTTAATTTAATGTTTACGGCCATGACATTTTGTAATTATTGAGAAAGGGGGCAGGTCTATACAAGATTTTCTTCTTCCTGCTCCCTCTTCACTCGTGTAAATAAATGTTGTCAGAGAATGTGTTTGTAAACTGATGATTTTTTAATCGAGTGAATAAATTGATTGATTGATTGGTATAGTTTTTTTTTTCAAAACAAATCTGTTCACTGTAATATTCTATACAGTAGTTTAGATCTTCATATAATTACTGTATTGAACATCTGGTGTCTGATATTCCTTTTTTTTTAAACCCACAACAAGTTAACTTTAACAATTTATAACAATGCTGAGTATGTAAAGCCCCAGTATAGCTCCGCGTGAGTCTGAGCGCCGCGGCACGCCGTGTGAGCGCCGCGGCAAAAGCCTTTGATCGCGGGCGTGAATGCGCCAAGCTCAAAGTTTATACGACCGCCTACGCGCGCGCGTTGATAAACTGCCTCGCGTGTCAGCAAGTGACCAATCAGCGAGCTCAATTTGTCCTGTAGGTAAACGCTCCGCCCGGCTGCAGCTGCTGGAGCCTGCACTCCAGAGAGCTGCGCTTGCACAGAGTATAATATGAACTGCCGGCGCGCAGCACACGCGAGTCCAGCGGCGCTGGACACAACGCACAGCTATACTGGAGGCTTAACCCTCAATTAGTCAAGTCTTTTATTTTTGCGGGCCCACTTCCTGTGTGACAGAATAAGCAACATTGATACCAATTTGGTCAAAGAAATCCATATGTCAATGCAAACAACAAAATGTATTCACCAAAACATTCACAACTTCAGGCTCCTGGCTAGCTCGCCAAATTTATGTAACATTTATGGGCTATGCAACTAACTGCGGCTAGAACAGCATCAGAAGATGGTTCTTTGAGGTGTGAACGAGGACAGGAGACAGTGGTTTTAGTTTAGGTGTATATATTAGTGATTTTAAAAGAGAAAAAAACGACAATTACAAATGCACAATGAGACACAAATGTCCTCTGAATGACTCAAATTCCAAAATCATAAAGTTCTGGTCCTTTTCCTAGCTCGCCATCCTGGATCCAAAAGAGGATCTGATCCATCAAGGGAGAGAAAACAATGGAGAGAAGAAAAAAAACCCGACCTGAAAGGTCAGAAAACCCATTAAGTATTTTATCAAAAACAAATCGGGTACAAAGCATATAAAAAATTAAATATTAAATGCAAATGCAATTATTAAATTCCTAATGATTAAACTAATCAACCATTTCAAACATTTCAATCAGGTAAAGTTAACCATAATTTAAACAAAATATATTTCAACTAATCAAATTGAGGTTTAAAATTGAAAAGTTGAAATCAAAGTGCACTTTCAAAATATCAGTCAAGAAAACAAAATAAATTGTCAAATACTCGAGCAGAGTGAGGAAATAATTAAATAAATATACTGCACAGTATCAAATTAAGTGTAGCTACATTCCATTTTGATCATATCAATGCAAAAGTGCCAGAGCTCGCACAAAATCAGCAATCAGGTTACCTTCTGGAAGAGAGTGGAGCGTACTAAACCATAATCAGCTGTTGCAATCCCGGTGACGATCCAGGTAACAAACGCCAACAATTCTAATAAAACAAAGCTCCAATAAGCAATCGAGCAGACATTTCATGCTAAAACAATAGTGCTTTCAGATGACAAGCTCACCAATAAATCAAATCAGTGGATGCAAAGATTTGTATGAATTTGCCATGAAGACTCCAAACAGCAAGCCACAATCACAGTGAAACAGGTGATGTAGTTCAACTGTGCACTGGAGGAGGCGGGGCTTTAAATAAGTTGGCAGAGTTTGGGGCAACACAGGCATTGAGAATATGTACAGGTGCTTTTAAAACATCTTCAGCAGCAGCTTTACAGGTTGAAATGGGAGAATTGCCACTTAATTTTAGACGGGAACAACTATCTTTGAACTACTGGTCAAATCTTAAAGGTTAAAAAAAATGATCATCCAACATTAGTGGTGTTTCAGTCAGGTTGGGAAAAGGAAAAAGAAAGAAGAAAAAGCTTTGGGTGGATAATAAGAGCCAGAGTTGATGAAATGCATTTACCGGTAGATAGATATATGTCAGAAGGTTCCGTTACCCGTAATACCACCTTGGGTACTTCCTGATGCACTAGTGGATTTTTCATTGTTGGAAAAGAAAAGCAAGAACATGATTTTTATTCTGAATAAAAATACAGTACAGGGATATATTGACCAATATTATAATTGTAGTGGGACAGCACTCTCATGTCCGTTACTGGATGTGGGCCTCTTCACATCTCTCTGAAACTCTGAGTGTTACACTTTTCTTGAGCTCTGAAGAAGACAAGTGGACACTATTTTGTTACAATTATTTTGAATTAATGGACACCAATCAATCAGAAAGAACTTTCTTTTAATGTGTGTTAATTCAGAATTGATCAACAGTATACTTTTGTCATTTAATGATGATCTGTTACTTGCATGAGTTTGACCCTTCTGCTGGTTTATTCTTCAGTACAGTAGGCTTTGAATCTAAGGTACAAGTCAGGGAAACTTTTCACTTCCTTCTCTGTTTTGTCTATCAAGTTAGCCATAATATTCTCTGTACCAACAAGTGCCATCTGGCCGCTTATGTAAACAGTTTTTCTGTTGTCCTTCATAGACCTTCCACTATGGGAATGAAAAATCCCTCCTTTATTTTGTTAAACCAGCCAGTAGCCATTCAGGAGGTGGGCAGACTCCGCCCTCCATATAAAGTCTTACTTCCGTTTTGACTTTAGTGCAAAGAGGGACCACTAACTCAACAACTGGTTTTCTCCTCTGGAAAAAGCTGGAAACGTGGTGGTCATTGTGTCAATTAGACCTACGTTTCTCAGCAGAGTTACAGTAAAGCCTTGCTGTGACTCACTCACTCATTTCTGAAAGAATTTGTTTTCTGGGAGTTTTATTTTGAAACTCAGTCAGGAGTTCACCTTGTTTCCTGCCGAGAGAGGCGAGTTTCCTCGTATCGTGGAATCGGCACACACACGCTGAAGTTTCAACTGGACGGCTGTTGGACAAAACAATCCATTGAGTGTGTCCAGATACTTCTCAACTCTTATCTACAGAGACAAATCGTCAACAGGTAAAGAGTCGTGGATGTGGGCTGAGCGTGCGGGAGCCCAGCTGTAACTCGTGTGGGGAAAAGTGTCACCCTGTCATTTCAAAATAATTAACTTCCGTTAAACTTAGCTTTCATTTCATCCTATTTCTTCCTCCTTATTCTTATTTTTCATAAGACATTAATCTTTTAAGTAAATGTGCCAACAGGAGTTTGACTCTGTCTGTTTGTTTAATTTGAATTCTTGTCTAAAGTAGTTATTAAATCAGAGCTAATCTCGATACAAATGTGTAATGTACTTTTATGATTGTCTCAATAAAAGGTCTATCTTTTGGTGGATCAACATAAGTTGACGTCTCTCGTGAAATTACATTTGTCTAGCAATTTAATCCGGAAAAAGGGAGAACTCGCGAATGAATTTGGGTCAGATCAAATCTACTCCAACTTCTTTAGGAATATTGTACTGGTCAGCAAACTGACAAGTATTATAATAATAATAATAATAATTAATTCAATTTATAACGCACTTTTCATTACTGAAAATCTCAAAGTGCTACACATATATTGAATGCTACAGACATTCATAAACCGGTGGCGGCAGACTACCATGCAAGGTGCTTTCCAGTCCTACCGGGAGCAACTCAGGGTTAAGTGTCTTGCCCAAGGACACAACGACACATGGTGCGGGTCCCGGGAGTCGAACCGCCAACTTTCCGATCGGGAGACGACTGCCATTACCACTACACCACGGCCGCCCTCCCTGTTATATCCCTTACATACAATTGGCACCGCTCGGTGTTCAGTTACATAATTATGTACATATATACACGGACGCCTCAAAAGATACAGCTAATAGAATTGGAATAGCATTCATTGTACCACAGTTTCATGTTAAAGTAGGAAAAAGGGTTAGTGATGGAGTGTCAGTTTACACAGGAGAAATGCTCGCTTTACTTTTAGCAGTTCAGTGGGTAGAAGAAGTAAGACCGTTAAAGTCAATCATTTGCTCAGATTCTAGTTCATCATTGTACAGTTTGCAACACAACCAGTCAGATAGTAGACCAGATATTTTAATTGAAATACACAACAACAACTTTACAGGATCAACATGATGGGGATTACAGTAACATCTATATGGGTTCCAGCACATCACGGGGTTGTGTGGAATGAAAAGGCAGACAGGACGGCAAAGGAAAGTACTAGTTGAGATGTGGTAGATATTAATGTTAAGTTTGGTTTAAAAGAAATGAAGGGCTTAATAAAACAAAACATGAAAGAAAGATGGCAAAAGTTTTGGGAGGAAGAAAAGAATGGCCGGTGGTTTTATAGAATCCAAAGGAAAGTTGGAGAAAGGAGAAGAACAGTAAGACACAGCAGGAGAAAAGAAACTATCATTTCACGACTCAGAATTGGGCACACTGGGCTGAACAGCACATTATGTTTAATAGGGAAACATCCGACAGGGAAATGTGAGTGTGGAGAAGAGGAAACAATAGAACACATTATTGTACATTGCAGGAGATATCAGGTTCAAAGAAATGAGTTGATTAGGAATCTTAGTGGACTGAAAATGAAATTGGATATTGTGGATTTATTGCAGAAAGAATCAGGAAATAGAGGCTATCAGGCTATATTTTATTATTTCAAACAGTGTAGATTGTATAATAGGATATAAAAGGAAATTTTTTGTTTTTATTTTTATTTTTTATTTTAAATTTTGTCATGTGGTCCACACTCCTTACCAGTTGGTGGCGGTAATGCACCATTTCGTTGTTTGCCAACCGCCAAAAAAACTCCACAAGAAGAAGAAGGGGCAACACAGGAAGTGGGCCCGCAAAAATAAAAGACTTGACTAATTGAGGGTTACAAGTAGCTACCGAACAATGGGTGTCATCTAATTTTCACCCGCCGTGTTCAGATCTGGTGTTCAAAAAAGTCTTCCAAAGTTTCCAACAATAATCAGATTTGTCCTTTTCCAGTCTCATTGTGAATATAAGTACGGTACCTCCGTCTAACCTTAAACAAATGGTTTAAGCCAAACAGAATATCTATGGAGCAGTGGGTGTCACTTCATTTCCATTAGGTCCAAACCTGGTGTTCATGACAGTCCGCCATGGGGTCCAACATCTTTCAAATCGATCTTGTTCCAGTTTCAATGCAAATGTCAGTTCCTCCATCTTGCAAATGTCTTGGATGATGTTTATCCAATCTTCTAACGTGGGGGTTTTGTCGGTCAACCATTTCTGAGCCCAATTAACATTATATCAAATACAGTTCACTAGCAAGGACCACGCCACAAGATATAAGTTTAAAGATTTATTGATTGAAGTAAAAAGGGGGGGAGGAGGGGAAGGGTGAGGGCAGGGGTAAGGGAAGGGGTGAGTGGTAGGCAGGAGAGAAGGGATGAAGGGATGAAGGGGTGAAGAGATGAATGAGGTGGGTGAGATCCGCCGAGGAGGATGCTGATGGGCTTAGGAAGTGAAGACTCGAGTGGGGATATGTCTTCGGGAAGCTGATCATCTTAACGTTTCCCGGCCCGCGTATGATCCCCCGGCGATACCTGTAACATTAAGAAACAAGAAAGGGGTTAATTCGACACATAAGGGCAAATACGATGAAGGGTAAGGGTGGGTGGGATTGACGAAACGCAACAGACAGAACTGCTCGCAAGCGAGGAATATATAGGCTACTTGGATAATTGAAGGTGTGGTTTGAGGCGTGGTCCTGCTCCTGAACCTAAGTTAACACGTTAACTCCATTATGTATGTTTGATAGAATCCCTTTACACAGTTTGGACGTTTGCCCAAGAACATGGTCTCAAAGTTTAGGGCCAAGTTGGACCCCATTACAGTCTCCACATTTTGCTTAATTATTCCCCACTAAGATGATAATCTGAAACGGCTTTTTAAATGAAAGTTTGCTAAATCAAATTCTCTGGATCATTTCGGTTTGTCCTCAGAGCTGCAGTCACGTCTGCACTTTTCATTTTCATGCAAGCTGCATTTTTATGGTGCAGATCATCCGAGGAACTTCCAAACAACTTTCTGTGCATTTGTCTGTTTGACGGACGTTTAGAAGAATTGATGAGTTCTGTTTGTGCTAAACGTGTGCAGGAAACTACAAAATTTTATTTAGAGTTTTTCCTCCTGCTCTGATCCAGTCCTCGGCCTAGCTGCAAAGATTAGACTTTAGCTGTTGAATGTCAAACAAAAAACTAGATTTCTGAAGAAATGTTGGAATCCAAAGGAGTTCCTGTCCAAAACTAACAGACATTAACTTTCTTCTCTAAAGCCCAACAGGAATTTGGGACATTTTGATGTAGAAACTGTAGAAGAAGTTTAAAGTGAGTTTAAACATCTGCAAACGGAGTGTGACGTCGTCCAAGTTGAACATTTTGTGTTGTAATCCGTAATCTTGTCCGTGTTCAGCTGTTTTCTGTAAAAAGAGTTAAAGAAGTGAAAACAGCAGCTCGGCCTTGTGACCCGTGAAACTCTGGATGATGGTTCTGAAGATTTCAGCTGGTTTTAGTTTTTCACCTCTGCTGTGTGACGCACGGCTCCGCAACGTCAGTTCTCCTGACTGAGACGTGCTTTAATGATTATTATTTTATATAAAATTAACAGGAGTTTGCTTTGCACCATGCTGTAGTCACAATACAGTACTACATTTTTCTATTAAAGTTTGTTCATACTGTATATTTTTTTAAATGACCAATTTTTGAACAAAATAAGAAAGTTCATACTCAATAATCCAGGTATCAAATCTGATAAGTCTCAATCTGGTCATCTGGACAGTTTCTTTTAGTCGAAACGTTTCACCCTCAGTCCAGAGGGCTTCCTCAGTCAGAGTTCCAGCACACTGATCTTCCCCCACCAAGCTGTAAACAACTTATGTGGACCAACCAGTTTGCTGGAGCCAAGATGGTTTCTGGGGGCCGTCCTGTCCCTCGTCGACTCCTCCCAGGCAGGCAGCCACAGCCAAAGTGGTTCAAAACAACTTTCTGCCTGCCTGGGAGGAGTCGACGAGGGACAGGACGGCCCCCAAATCGTACCTTTTACTCCTCCTCACCTAAAGCTCCCTGCAGACTGGGAGGAATTTGATTCTAGCGTGAAGACGGGTCGACCCGGTCCAACATGTGTGGACCTGTGTTGTTGTTGCAATCCGTCAGGAGGGACTCCTTCAGGGTTCTGATGGTTCAGTCGGCGTAACTTATTTCAGGTTTATGATGAACAGGAGGCTTTTATTTAATCAACTTGTTTCGGCATCTCGAGAGCGGGCCGATCTGACCCGGGTCAGATTTGGACCGAGCCAACCCTGGCTGGTCAGAACTCAGCAGATTTTTGGTTTGACCCAACAAACCGGGTCAAGTTTTCTACATAAACTGGGTTCAAATGGTTGATGTGTTGAAATAAAACTTCTGAAACGTTGAGTTTAAAGCCCCACTGACATGATTTTTTAATTTTCATAAAATTGCTCAAAATATATATCTTTTATCATTTAAATATGTTCATTTTTGCAAACAAAATGCTAAATCACTTTAATTATGCTTTAAAAGTGATTTTGAACTTCAAGCCGTGTTTAATCATGGGAAATCCAATTACACACGAACGCACCATCTGTGACGTAGTGTGAGGCAGAGGGCTCTGGTCTCTTTAATGGCGGACCATTTAAAACCCGATGAATTTATCAATCTATGTGAAGATTTGAGCTATTTGTCTTCATTTTGGGAAGCAGAAAATAGTTTGGGTGATGGAACAAGAAACAGGATCTAATTTAGGTCTGATGCTGTATCAGACTTACCTTCATGTCGAGCTGCTCATACCTGCGCACTGTGACAAGCCCAGAGCTCTGCCCGGTGTGACATCACAGATGGTGCGTTCGGGTGTAATCAGATTTCCCATGATTAAACACGGCTTGAAGTTCAAAATCACTTTTAAAGCAAAATTAAAGTGATTTATCATTTTGTTTGCACAAAGGAACATATTTAAATGATAAAAAATATATATATATTGAGCAATTTTATGAATAGTAAAAAAATCATGTCGGTGGACCTTTAAAGGAACAGCTCTTTGGTCATTGACCACAACTCGGGCTGGTGCTGGTTCTGCGTCTGTCAGAACCAACTGATGCTTTTATAAGAACCCAAACTTACGGGTCCGCTGCCGAGGGAATCTCTAAACAAACCAGACATCTTAACATGTCGATTGTACTGTCTGACCCATATTTGTACACTCTACAGTCCAAACATCCAAACATGAACCCTGGTTGAATGATGGCACTGGGGCTGCCGCAGGAGAAACTGTCGTAAAGCTGAACGTAAATGGAAAAAGGATAACTTGCAGGTGTCAATCCAAATATTGAAGGAATGTTGGCACTGTTATCAAAGGACTGTAAAATATGCCAAAAGAAGATACCTGACTAATATTATTGTATCAAACATTCACAATCCTGCTGTTTTATTTAAAACTATTGACTCTGTTTTAAATGCCCCACATGGTGCTTTTGTGGAGACTTCCCCTGCTGTCTGTGAAAGCTTTTTACACTTTTTTGTTGAGAAAGTCACTTCTATTAGGGCCTAGATCATACCCACTGTTCATGACCCTGTAGATACTGTGCCTTGCTCTGCTATTTTTCATAGCTTTGAATGTGTGACTTTGCATTCCCTGCAGGAGGTCGTTAGCCACTTAAAGCCAACTGGTTCTCCAGACGATGCTATTCCACCTCGACTATTCAATGATGTTTTTCTTACTATAGGTCCTTCGATCCTTGCTCTTGTGAATAGTAGCCTGTCCTCAGGTGCTGTTCCTGAAAATCTGAAACATGCAGTTGTCCAGCCTCTAATTAAGAAATCAAACTTGGATACTGCTGTCCTGGCGAACTACAGACCAATTTCTAAATTGCCCTTCGTTTCGAAAATTCTTGAGAAGGTAGTTTATAATCAGCTAATGGCCTATCTCATTGATCATAATATTTTAGAGGTTTTTCAGTCCGGTTTTAAATCATTTCATAGCACAGAGTCAGCTCTTTTAAAAGTTTTTAACGATATATTCTTGGCGACTGATTCTGGTGACTGCGTTGTTTTGGTGTTGTTGGATCTATCAGCTGCGTTTGACACAGTTGATCACAACATTTTAATTACACGTTTAGAACAGTGGGTGGGCATTGGTCATATAGCCCTAGACTGGTTTAGATATTATCTGACCAAGCGTACTTTTTGTGTCCGTCTTGATGGCCATAGGTCCTCCTCTGCTCCTCTCTCATATGGTGTTCTGCAGGGCTCAGTTCTGGGCCCTCTTCTATTTTTGTTGTACCTCCTTCCTCTTGGCTCTGTTTTTAGGAAATACGGGATTGCTTTTCATTGTTATGAAGATGACACACAGATCTATACCTTTAAAGAAAGCAGACTCCACCTCTCTTCTGTCTCTGTTCCTATGTTTGGAAGATTTGAAGGCTTGGATGGCCCTACATTTCTTGAAACTTAATGAAGACAAGACAGAGGTGGTGATTTTTGGCAGTTCGACTGGAGACTCTCTGTCCGATGTTTGCTCCTTTGCTCAATATGTCAAGCCAGTTGTTACAAATCTAGGGGTCAAGATGGATGCTGGTCTTAAGCTGGAGTCTCAAATTAAAACAGTTGTAAACTCCAGCTTTTTTCATTTGAGGTAGCTAGCCAAAGTAAAAGCCATCCTTCCTAGACAGCACTTTGAAACAGCAATCCATGCATTTGTGACCACACGGCTAGATTACAGTACTGTAATTCACGTTGTATAGGTATTATATACCTATATAATATATATATATATA
>JBBPBX010026528.1:0-38022 GCA_038048925.1 Garcialebias charrua | reverse complement strand
TGGCCACCAGTCACGCCCCCAGACACCCAACCCCCCAGCACATGAACCCCCAACCCACCAGCGAGCCGAGAGCCCCCGGCCAGAGCCGGGCACCAGAGCGCCAGCCAGCCCATAGCCCGGCGACCCGCCCGCCAGAGCCCAAGACCCCCGACCCCCACCAGGCCCAAGCCCGGGGACGACACGCCCCCAGAGTCCCAAGCCTCCGGCACCCGCCCCGAAACCACCCCAGCACAGCCGGGTCACCGACCGGCGACCCATGACCGCCGCCACCGACCACCCGAGGGCCCGCATGCCGCCCCTAGCAGATATCCCCCAGAACCCCCCCGGTCCTCCCCAGGTCGAAGACAAGGTCCTCCCCGCCCAAGCAGCCCCAACCCCCCGGCGCCCCAAACCCCAACCTCCCCCCCCACCAGCCCCAATGCCCCACAAGGCCAGATCCCAGACCCCCCACCCTCACTACGTAACGGAGCCGATCAAAGAATGCCAAATAGATTGATCCGATGTGTCGGCAGATGCTGTTTCAAGACTAATATGATCTAACAGAAGATTTTTATACTGATTAATGCTAAGATTATTTTTATTTTTCCAATTTACGAGTATGGTTTTCTTTGCGATGCATAAGGCAGTGAAAAGCATATAGGATGTATTTTTTTCTAGTATAACATCTTCAAAGATACCCAATAAGCAAACAGATGGAGAGAGTGGGATATTAAATTTCAAACATTTAGACAAGTCTTCACATACCTGTACCCAGAACCTATGAACGTGTGGACAGAACCAGAGTGCGTGAATATTTTATTTGGAATCATTGAGAATAAATAATTTATTCTCGGCAGCACCATCATTTTTACTGAGGCAACTCTTCCCATAAGTGATATGGGTAGAGATCTCCATCTAGTAAGATCGTCTTCAATTTTCTTTAATAGTGGGATATGATTTAATTTTATTAAATCCTCCAATTTAGGAGAGATATTAACACCTAAATATTTAATGTTACCTGATTGTAGTCTTTCATTAAGAGAATTATTAAACATGCAATTTATTGGAAGAACTGTAGATTTTGTCCAGTTTATAGAATAATCAGAAACTTTTGAAAATGAGTTTATTAACTTTATAACATTAGATATTGAGTTTCCTGAGTTCTCAAGAAAAAGCAAAACATCGTCAGCATAAAGACTAATTTTATGTTCTATGTTTCTACCCTTTATGCCTTTAATATCAGCACTTTGCCTTATTGCTGCTGCTAAAGGTTCAATAAAAATAGCAAATAATGCTGGTGAAAGTGGGCAACCTTGCCTGGTGCCCCTCTGTAAACAGAAGCTTGAAGATAATTGATTATTTGTCCTGACGCACGCTGTTGGTGAACTATATAATATTTTTAACCAGTTAATGAAGTAATTCCCAAATCCAAATTTATTTAAGGTAGCAAATAAGAAATTCCAATTTACTCTATCGAATGCTTTTTCAGCATCTAAAGAAAAAATAGCTGTTTCAATATTTTTAAAATACGAATACTCTATTACATTATATAATCTTCGTGTATTTGTGTCTGAGTGTCTTCCTTTTATGAATCCGGTTTGGTCTGGATGTATAATAACAGGAGTTATCTTCTCTAGTCTTTTAGATAAGACTTTACAAATTATTTTAACATCAACATTAATAAGAGAGATTGGACGATAACTGGTAGGTAATACTGGGTCTTTGCCTGGTTTTAATAAGAGACTAATGTTGGCTGAATTCATATGTGTTGGTAGCCTGCCATTTTCTTCTGACTCAAGTAGCACTCTATAAAATATCGGTTCCAGTATATCCCAGAATTTTTTATAGAATTCTACTGGATATCCATCAGGACCTGGAGATTTCTTATTAGGCATGCTTTTAATTGCTTCATGGAGCTCATCTGATGTTAATGGTGAGTCTAGTTTTGATGATTGACTAATATCTAGTTTTGGAAGTGTTACTTTCTCCAAGAATTCATTAATATCCTCATTAGATGGATTTATTTGTGGAGTGTATAGAGTTTTATAGAAATCTTTAAAAACATTGTTTACTTTTCCCTCATCATGAATTATATTTCCATCTTTATCTTTAATACCATATATAGATGTTTTTTCTTTGTTTAATTTGAGTTGATTAGCTAAAAAGCTCCCTGATTTATTACCATATTCAAAATTATCTAATCTAAGTCTTTGTATCAAGAATTTATTTTATTTTTTTCCATTTATAGATGGCCTCCCTTCACACCTTTTAGCCATCCTCTCACTCCAATATTTTTTTTAAAGAGAGAAAGAAAGAAAAGAGAAAGTAAGACAACAAATCAACAATTATCAACCAAAAGAGCACAAGGCAAACACACCCAACCTCCGTCCACAATCCTGCAAAGCACATGACAGAACACAACAATGGAACATACATGCATAAAGACTAATAATATTCATGAGCTTGCAGTAGAATTCTATAAATACACATACCCATATCTACAAATATATATATACAGTAGTATACATACATATACTTTTATATTCATTTATATACCCATCTACATATCTACAAATATATATATACAGTAGTATACATACATATACTTTTATATTCATTTATATACCCATCTACATATCTGCATATATCTATATATACATCCCTGCATCCATTTGTGTGTGGTTGTGAGCATGCATAAGTGTATAAGGTTCCTCCAATAGAACATTTAGTGATGGGTATTTTGAACCCCTGTTACCTTAATAAAAACCACACAAGATAAACAAGAGAACAGTGTTAAAACAGACAAACAACCTTGCTAGGGGGAAGGGCTTTTAATGTCTTTTGAAACTTAGTTTGGTCTCAAATACATTGTCCAGCACAATTCCGAATTGTACTGGACATGACAAGCTATTTAAACAAGAAGCAGGTGGAGTTTGACAAGCTCTGACGTCTTACAGATAAAACAAACAAGTCATGGTTCTGATCAAACAAGAACATCTAATCCAAACATTGTCAAGGCTAGAAGACTGTCTTTTCTGTATCAAGGAGAAAAGCAAACAACATGTTTGTACTATCAAATATAAGTGTTTAAAGGGAACAGAGAATATTTGATATAAGTGAGCTGGGTTATAATTATTGGGTCAGAGTAATTAGTTTTAGATGATAAATATTGAACATCTCCATCATCCCATCCTTTTTATCATATATAAACTGATCATTATCAATTATGTGAGTGGTATGGAAAACGACCCCGAGGCCTAATTCAAATTAGGGGCAAAAAAACACATACCGACCGTCCTGTTGCCTCTACAGTAACGCCCTGATCACGCAGGATCACCTCTTTAGGATGGTTTGAGAGATTATAAAGTTTTGGAGAACTCTGTTGATTGTCATATTTCATGACTTATTTCAACGTTTGAGAGAAATAAAGATTTGAGGAGAATTTTGCAATGAGTATGGTCTCACCTCATGGCTTATGTCAAAAGTTTTAAAAGGAATAATATATTTAGCATGGATTAGTCTATTTACCCACAAAAACCAAGTTTTTCCAAAGAAATAGGACTTTTGAGAAGAAACATATATAAAGAACTAATCTATTTGTGTTAAACAAATAAAAGAAATAAGCTATTTAATTTGTTTTAAAAATAAAAAGAACCAATCTAATTTGTCTTAACCAAAGAACCAATCTAATTTGTTTTAACCAAAAAAGAACCAATCTAATTTGTCTTAACCAAAGAACCAATCTAATTTGTTTTAACCAAAAAAGAACCAATCTAATTTGTCTTAACCAAAGAACCAATCTAATTTGTTTTAACCAAAAAAGAACCAATCTAATTTGTCTTAAACAATTAAATGGAACTTATACACTTTCAAAGATGTGGGAAATAATTCTCAAACACACAACAATATAGCCCTTTATGGGCACAAAAATAAAATAAACTTTCAGTTGGTTTGAAACTTCTGTGATATCAACTAATGTCCAGGAAAGCGAAAACAACCGGTTTGAACTTAAAAAATGAAATAGATCAAACATTCTTCTTCACAGCATCCATCTTTTTCTGGTGTGGGAGGGTAAGTTCAGTGTCTTTCCTGGGGAGGGAGTGTCCCGTTTTCAGAACACGTTCTTTCTGTTCCTTGGGGATTTGTTTGTGGCAGAAATTGTTGGGCACAAGTCCATTTCATCTGGGGGGGGAAATTCTTTGTGTGTGGAATAAGTCCAGTTTTTCATGCGGGAAAGCTTTTGCTTACGAGATCAGTCCAGTTCTGCTTGGGGAAAGCTTTTGTCTGTGAAATAAGTTCATGTGATTCTGGGGGGGGAGCTTTTGTTCAAGTCTTTTTCTTCTGTGAGTTTCTGTGCGGGTCTTTTTCTTCTTGGGGAGAGCTTTTGTTCAAGTCTTTTTCTTCTTGGTGGAGGATGCGGGCACAGTAGCAGGTCGCAAACCTGAATTGTGTGTGGCATAGGGTATAGTCAAGCCACATGTCCTGACAAAGTTGCTCTGACCAGATCCATCTTCAAAATCTGGCTCAGCGATTGCTCCAAACTTATTTTTCAGGGGAGCATCGGTCACTCAGATGTAACAGCTGCTGCTTTTTCTCTCGAGAAGAAGATGACGCGTCCTTTCCACCACCTGTTAGGGTCCCGTTCACCCTCGTTTTCAGCCGTCCCTAGCAGGACCTCGAGTCAAGGCGGGATTCACTGGCATCACTGGCAACTCCTGAAGGAACTCTGGAAATCCGGAGTCCCTTGAGAGAAGAACTGGACACCAAAAACTTGCAAATTGTCAAATAAAACTAAGGCCTTTGGATCCCATGAGCCATTTGTGGTCTGGGGAAGGTCAAACTGTGGGTAACTCCTTAGTGAGTCAAATCTGTTAACTTAAACCAAATTCTGTAATTGGCTATAATAATAATCGTTTCTTTAAACTTTAAATAAAATTCCATTCTTATTATCTAAAACATTTGTATTTAATGGCAAAAAACACAACAACAACAAATGATTTCATTCTTCAGTGAAAATGAGCAATCACTCACTTTGATTTGAGGTTAGTTTTTAATTAGTAAGTTATTCTTAATTAGCATGATCATTGTAGCAGGAGACAGGAGACGATTTATACTCACCTAAAATACTTTACCTTTTTCATAGTCTGTGGAAAAAGTCTAAACATACATACAGACATAGACAGACATATACGTACAGACAGACATACAGCCATAAACATATATATATAGACATACATATAGACATACATATAGACATACAGAGTAATAAAGAATTTACAATACAAACATGTGGTTCATGTGCTCAAAATAAGTCCAGTCTATAGTCAGAGTCAGTCGTGTTTTAAAAATATAGAACCACCACATTTCAAAATCAACCTTTCAAATCAACCTTTTGAATAGATCCATACTCCAGGGCGTCCCCCATCTTTTTTTTCTCTTTGGATCTGTTAAAAATAAATACCTGTTTATCAAATGACATATACAGTACCTGTTTATTAAACAACATATACCAAAGCAATGTGGTTTGTAGGTTTATCTGATTTATCCCACAGTACAACGTGTCAATTTTTCATTCTTCTTAAATCATTCTTTGAATGGCTTGGTTGTTGAATATAAAAAAAAGTTATTTTTTGTATAACTGATCATACATGGGCGGCCGTGGCGTAGTGGTAAGGGCAGTCGTCTCCCGATCGGAAAGTTGGCGGTTCGACTCCCGGGACCCGCACCATGTGTCGTTGTGTCCTTGGGCAAGACACTTAACCCTGAGTTGCTCCCGGTAGGACTGGAAAGCACCTTGCATGGTAGTCTGCCGCCACCGGTTTATGAATGTGTGTAGCATTCAATATATGTGTAGCACTTTGAGATTTTCAGTAATGAAAAGTGCGTTATAAATTGAATTAATTATTATTATTATTATTATTATTATTATTATTATTATTATAATTATTATCATCTAATCAATGAATGAGCTGTTTCCTTTTATGAGCCTTCATTAATGTTATTAGTGATATATTCTTTATTATTATTATTATTTCTAGGAACACTTCCTAATATTCCCTTATTGCATTATTATATATCGCCACTGAGTGTCAGGCAGGCTCCCTCACTCACAGTCTTTAAGTCTTGATTAAAAACCCACTTTTATTCTTTTTTTTTCTTTTTTTTTTGTTTTGTTTTCCTGTCTGCTTGGCTTGTTTCTATCGTACAGCACCTTGGTTGGCCCGCGTCCGCCGAAGTGCTCTATAAATAAAGTGGTATGGTATAAATAACAATCTAAGATTTAAAGCATAAAGCTATAAAAATTGTTTTAACAATAATTTCCTTGTGGCAAACCAGACCCACCAAAATGCACTCAGTTCAAGGACAATTGCTATCCTTCCTTCAGCTCCACAAAACTTTTGCATGAATGTTTGTGGAGACACAATTTTAATCTGTAAAAGAAAATATAAACATTAACTTGTTTCAGGGTTATGAGCTGGGATCATTATCTCTGTACCATCACGAAGTTACTGGAAGTGGAAAAATAAGTCGTCAGACCCACATAATATAAACTACAAATTCTGTGGCCTTGCTCTAGCAGGCCATATCATGAGAATGTGTTACATTAAATAAAATTAAGCAGACTGCAGTTTTGAAACACGATACCAGGATTATTGACAGATCTTCACAGATCCATACGGGGGGCATGACCTTCAGCTGGACAGTTGGCGTGGTTGACTTCAAGACCTGTTCTCTTTGTCTTTCTGGAGAACCTGTTCAGCTCCCTCTTGTCACAGCATCCAGTGAGATCTTTGTTTCTGGGCGAGATCTTTGCTCCTGGGTGAGATCTTTGTTCATCATCGATCCATCACACCCGGACCGCATATTCTGGTCATTTGTGTTTGATGACCGTGTTCTGACAGTTCTTTGTGAAAGTCTTTGTGGTGTCTTTTGTTCAGAGAAAAGTCCAGTGCCCTCGTTCAGTGCCATAGTTTTTTAAGCCCCTCGAATGTTTATTTTGAGCAGGGCAGCCTGGGAGTCCAGCCTTGGTGTTCTCGGAAGTCAGCGAGCCAGCTTCTGGACACGCCCTTAATATCAAATCTGATCCGATCCAATCAATAACCACAGTAGTTTGTGATTCAAAAATTCAGACGCTGCATGTGTTTTTGACATGGTCCTAAATGCCTAAATGCATGAACTACTAACTATGTGTTCTGCAAAGTGTTGTGAGGTCCTTCAGACTTACGGTTTCCGCTCCACAAACATCCACAAACATCGTGAGGCCGCTTCTAAGAAAAAATGAGAAAATAGAAAAATGTAAAAATCCTTAACAAACCAGGTTCAAAGTAATCATGTTATTTCTATAAGCATTTACCTTGAATAGAGCCACCTCTGCAAGTCTGGTTTGCACAATGGCATTTTAAAATGTTCATTACATAAAAGTGAATTCTCAACAGAGGCATCCTACAAGTCCAATTCTCACTTATTATAAACTGAGATCCAAATTATGTCCTAAATAAAAAGTATTGATTAAAATAAAAAATGTGTATTCAGTCAAGGCGTGTCTGTGAGTGGTACTTCCCGTTTTAATATTCCATATTATTATTACTGTATACACAGCCCCAATCTGTTTGAAATAAAAACAACTCTTACTGCTGTCAAAGATTATGCATTGCATGGTCAAATGATATGTTATTCTAATTCCCTTTCAAATTTACCAGACCTCTTTTTGCCATTAATGGTCATAATTTATGCAAATCAATATCAAAATTAGGTTTTAACAGTGAAACGTGTCTTTCACTCCTGGCGAGTTGGCTGGATTCTTGTGCGTATTTAACCTACTTGCTGAAAAGTTACTTCTAATAAAGCATTTTTATTATTAATCATTTCAGTCACATTATATAACTCTTTAAAGGAAACAGCTCTTAAAATCTACTTAACTGTGTAACAGCTCTTTAAAATTGATAAAACATTTTCAATGTATGCAAAAATCGTTTTAAAATGATGAATTTAAACTGAGCGTTTCAACTTACAATCTAGTCAAGTTTCTATTTGACAAGAATACTTTTTTATTCTTTATAAGTGTCAAAGTTTTATCAATTTAGTTAAACCTTTAAAAGACAGAATTTACTGGCAAGTCTAAAAATAATTTTTTGCTAAATTTGTCTAAGACTTGTTATCCTAAAATGCCTAAACTTAATTTTGATCTGATTATGGTTGTTAATTTAAATTAACAAGCTTATTATAAAAGTTTAAATAGTCAATAATTGTAATTCAATGCAGTATACCGGTAATACTTTCTCTACTTCCCATTTATTTTGCATTAAATCCAAATATATTCCGTGTTTTATCAACATCCTATGCGACTGCTATAAAAACATCCAGTTCCTCTCAACTTCACCTCGCAGTAACAGACTCTACTCAGAATCTGAAAACATGAACTGAACCTCTCTGGATGACCAAGATAAAACTGTTTTTGTTTCATGAATGTTACTTTTCTGTTCCCCTCAGATAATCACAGGTGACTGTGAGCATAGTTGCCAAGTCCGCTCATCATAAGCTACTCTGGGCTTTTTATTTTCTGTAGTCGCTTATTGTGGTTACTTGGGCTTACTTTGAACGTAAAGTCGCTTATTTGGGCTTGTTATTCATTTCACTTTATTCTTCGTCTAGTGACAAGACCACGCTAAAATTAGCTCCAATAAGTGGGGAAATATGGGGAAATAATATAATTAAAAAATGGGAGAAAAAGGGTGCACACTTAGCATGGTTAGCTGCCCAATTTTCAGTTTATTTTTACTAAGTTGTACGCAGTTTTCATGAATTTCTTTAATGTTGTGATTGCCAATTGTTGTCATCACTCTTCGTTTAAAATTCAGATCTCAAATGAGTCCCAGAGGTTTAATGTGATTAATCAGTATTAATACGCAAAATGTATCTTTATTTCTTAGAGTGGATATGTTTTTCAAAGTGTTTAGCATAATTTTTTCCGTTTGTATGCAACGCCATAACAAATGTATGTTTATACTGGTTAAAAACGGTCTTAGTTTTACACAATGGGGTGGGTTGCCAGTTGGGCTCGTTTTGGGCTTGTTTTGGGCTGGTCGCTTGCTTCTGTCGCGAGATCTGGCAACACTGTATCAAAGTTCTCATGACAACAAGGCCTCCTGAATTCTTGCCTCGTCATCATTCAGCTTTTTCGACAGAACTATTTCGATAAAAATTGGTAAGCGAATTCTCAGTTCCTTTTTGCAGAGAAAACACAATTTAGAAACGTTTGGTTTCACAGTATAACTATCTATTTACGGATTCAGACGGACGAGCGGAGCTTCGGCTGCCTCTCTGTTAGCATTAGCTTAGCTTTTCATTTCCGATAAAAAACGTAATTTTTGGATGAGTTAAAATCGGATCTTTTGCCGTTAGATTTTCATGATAAAAACGGATCTGTCCGCTTGGTTCAGCGAAACAATTTGGAGTCTTTCACGCTAAAATTTTATTAAATCGGACCGCTGGTGTGGGCGCCAGGCCTACTGTTAAAACGTCCTAATTTAACGTTGTTAAGCCTTTAAAACCTAAAGTATTTGGATTAGAATTTTATAAACAAGATTGATCAAATACTAAAGTCTTTATGTAGCATTCTGCTACATTCATGATTTAAAAAAAGTATTTAAATATCTATTTTATATTTAACCATAAGTTTTTAGGTCCTGCATATCAGAGATGATTGTAACTGATCTGATGTAACCTTTCATAATTTTTCTTAATATCAGGAAAAATACAATGGGAAATGTTTGCAATCAATCCTCTCTCAGTCACGTTTTAAATGGAATGCTGAAGTAAGAAAGTAATAATCTGTATAATAATAATAATAATAATTGTCTAATCTTGTCATCTGCGTATGTTTCTCATACACAGACGAAATTCGTCTCTGCATTTAACCCAACCACCTACCAGGTGGTGCAGTGAGCAGCCATAGAAGGCGCTCGGGGAGCTGGAGAAATAGGTGTGCACTCATAGACACCCCAAGGTGTGTAGTGGCCGGGACGCGAACCCGCGTCCTTCGGGTCCCAAGTCAAACGCCCTAACCACTACACCATCTTGGCTCCTCTGTGTGTTCTCAGAGCCACCGAGAATTTTTCAAGCAAGTCCATCAAATTTCTTGGTTTGTAAAATTATTTAAATAAAAATCTACTTCTCAACATCAACTGTAGTCCTCGTGCCATATTTATGTTTATTTTTTTATTTTATTCATGTATGTTTCATCAGTACTGCCTCTCTGTTAGCACAGTACTTTTCTTGTAAGTAAATACAGTATAAATTTTCACACAGACGGGGAAGGAGGGGGTGGGTGAGGAGGGGCGGGAGGGGAGGTTGTTAGTTTCTGCTCTGAAACTAACATTTTATAATGAAGGATAAAACAGCTGAAACTGTTTGTTTTGTCACTTAGCAAAATAACTCATGATCCACTAAATTATTTTTTGTAAACCTTCAAAAGTAATGAATGGTTTGACATCTACAATTATTTAACTTCTGTAGCAAACCCAATGATCCAAGTTTGCCTTTGCCAAGTTTATCTGGAGGAGGTGCAGACGCAGCTGCACTCATCTCAAGGCCATACTGTACTTGTTTTAAAATAAAATAAAAACTTATCAGACGTTTTGCCTCTCTGATCCATTCAGTCATGATTTTCTATTGACTAAAGGTCTATCTTTCTCTCTATTTTGCCTTCAGACGGACAACCTTTTGTGCAAAGTATTTCTTAATACATGTGAGCAAATAATATCAAACTGGAAAACCTTTTAGATGCAGTTATACCTCCAAAATAGCAACTTCTCAGACACAAAAAACAAGGTACTGTACCTGCACATTCACTCTCAGAGAACAGAAAACACAGAAAACAGGCTGCAGGCTCAGCTCGGGTGGGGGGGGTGAAGGCCCACAGATAACAGACAGGAGCCGAGCTACACATGCACACACTGAGGAAAATGGGAGGAAGAAAAGAAAAAACCAGAGGTGCAGGGCTCCAGAAACACAAACATACACGTAAAAAGGACTAAACAAAAAACAGAATGACGCGTCATATATAAATATAAACGTTCTTGTCTTAATTTCTCTTATAATAATAATAATAATGAATTCAATTTATAACGCACTTTTCATTGTCATTCATTTCACTTGTCTGGCCGGACACACTAAACGTCCAATTTAAAGGTCTGGCAGCCAGCCTCACATTTCTGGTCTTGGCGTATTTTTGGCTGCCCTCGCTTATAAATCACAGAAATCTTGGTTCTGCCAACTAGCGTGTGCGCAAAATTCGCCTAGTTATCGAAAAGCAGACACCTCATTCATAATTTCAAGTCATCGGCTCAGGGTGAACTGTTACTGTAATCAAATTGTCTTAAAAACGACATATCAACAAACACTATTTAACACTCACATTTCTTGCTGACCTGTGTGGATGTCTGGGAATCTCCGCCAACCCGACCCTGACCGCACCAGATGTACAGAGGAAGCTGGCCAGAGACAAACCCAATCACTGGACTTTCTGTCATATTTACCGTGCCTCGCAGCTGCGCTCCGTTCAGAGGTCATCAGGAGCAGGTGTGGGGAGAAAGGGTTTTCGGCACCAAAATGATGGGGATTTTAAACCCCTGTTACCTTAATAAAAACCACACAAAGATAAACAAGAGAACAGTGTTAAATCAGACAAACAACTTTGCAAAGGGGAAGGGCTTTTAATGTCCTTTGAAACTTAGTTTGGTCTCAAATACATTGTCCTGCACAATTCCAAATTGTACTGGACATGACAAGCTATTTAAACAAGAAGCAGGTGGAGTTTGACAAGCTCTGACGTCTTACAGATAAAACAAACAAGTCATGGTTCTGATCAAACAAGAACATCTAATCCAAACATTTGGTCAAGGCTAGAAGACTGTCTTTTCTGTATCAAGAGAAAAGCAAACAACATGTTTGTACTATCAAATATAAGTGTTTAAAGGGAACAGAGAATATTTGATATAAGTGAGCTGGGTTATAATTATTGGGTCAGAGTAATTAGTTTTAGATGATAAATATTGAACATCTCCATCAATATATATATATATATATATATATATAGACATTGAGCCCGAGTGAGCCATGTTCTGCGCCTCTATTGTCGAGGCAGCTTATCGGAGTTGTGGCCGCAAGGTTGTTGGTGCCTGTCGTGGTGGCAACCCTCGAACCCGGTGGTGGACACCGGCGGTGAGGGATGCTGTCAAGCTGAAGAAGGAGTCCTATTGGGCCTTTTTGGCCTGTGGGACCCCGGAAGCAGCAGATAGGTACCGGCAGTCCAAGCGGCATGCGGCTCGGGTGGTTGCTGAGGCAAAAACTCGGGCGTGGGAGGAGTTCGGAGAGGCCATGGAGAATGACTTCCGTACGGCTTCGAGGCGATTCTGGTCCACCATCCGGCGTCTCAGGGGGGGAAAGCGGTACGCGACCAACACCATTTATGGTGGGGATGGCGTGCTGTTGACCTCAACTCGGGATGTTGTGAGTCGGTGGGCGGAATACTTCGAAGACCTCCTCAATCCTACTGGCACGTCTTCCACTGAGGAAGCGGAGCCTGGGCTCTCCAATCTCTGGTGCTGAGGTCGCCAAGGTGGTTAAAAAGCTCCGCGGTGGCAAGGCTCCGGGGGTGGATGAGATTCGCCCTGAGTTCCTTAGGGCTCTGGATGTTGTGGGGTTGTGTTGGCTTACGCGACTCTGCAATATCGCGTGGACATCGGGGGCAGTTCCCTTGGATTGGCAGACTGGGGTGGTGGTTCCCCTATTCAAAAAGGGGGACCGTAGGGTGTGTTCCAACTATAGGGGGATCACACTCTTAAGCCTCCCTGGTAAGGTCTATTCAGGGGTTCTGGAGAGGAGGGTCCATCGGATAGTCGAACCTCGGATTCAGGAGGAGCAGTGTGGTTTTCGTCCTGGTCGTGGAACACTAGACCAGCTCTACACCCTCAACAGGGTCCTGGAGGGTGCGTGGGAGTTTGCCCAACCAGTTTACATGTGCTTTGTGGACTTGGAAAAGGCATTCGACCGCGTCCCTCGGGGGGTTCTGTGGGGGGTACTCCGGGAGTATGGGGTACCAGGCCCTTTGATATGGGCTGTTAGGTCCCTGTACGACCGGTGTCAGAGCTTGGTCCGCATCGCTGGCAGTAAGTCAGGCTCGTTTCCAGTGAGAGTTGGACT
The DNA here is from genome assembly GCA_038048925.1 of Garcialebias charrua. Classification (NCBI taxonomy): domain Eukaryota; kingdom Metazoa; phylum Chordata; class Actinopteri; order Cyprinodontiformes; family Rivulidae; genus Garcialebias; species Garcialebias charrua. The sequence continues at coordinate 24,840 of JBBPBX010026528.1, read as the reverse complement.
CCGCCAAGGTTGCCCTTTGTCACCGATTCTGTTCATAACTTTTATGGACAGAATTTCTACACAGTAAAAAAAAAAATCCGTAAAAAAACGGAAAATGTCCTGGTAATTTTCTGCCAGTACATTCTCTGTTTTTTTACAGATATTTCCGTAAACCCTAAAACAGAATTTTCCCGTAATTTAAAATTTTTTTAAATGTATAATTTACATAAATTTCAGTTAATCTAGGGTGCCATGTAAATGGAGTCCTCTTTCGCGCTTCTTCTCAAAGGTTCTTGTTCCTAGGGTGCTTTGCGCGAAAAGAAATAATGGAGAAAACCGTGTAAAAAATGATAACGGAAAATTCCTTCACACTTTCACAGTACATTTACCTGTTTTTTTACAGATTTTTTTACAGTGTAGGCACAGCCAAGGTGTTGAGAGGATCCGTTTTGGTGGCCTTAGAATCTCTTCTCTGTTTTTTGCAGATGATGTGGTCCTATTGGCTTCATCAGGTCGTGATCTACAGCTTTCGCTGGAGCGGTTTGCAGCTGAATGTGATGCGGCCGGGATGAGGATCAGTTCCTCCAAATCCGAGGCCATGGTCTTGAGCCGGAAAAGGGTAGCATGCCTTCTCCGGGTCGGGGAGGAGGTCCTGCCCCAAGTGGAGGAGTTTAAGTATCTCGGGGTCTTGTTCACGAATGAGGGAAAACTGGAGCGTGAGATCGATAGGCGGATAGGTGCAGCGTCCGCAGTGAAGCGGGTGCTGTACCGGTCTGTCGTGGTGAAGAGAGAGCTGAGTCAAAAGGCAAAGCTCTCAATTTACCGATCGATCTACGTTCCCACCCTCATCTATGGTCATGAGCTCTGGGTTATGACCGAAAGAACGAGATCTCGGATACAAGCGGCTGAAATGAGTTTTCTCCGCAGGGTGTCTGGACTCTCCCTTAGAGATAGGGTGAGAAGCTCAGTCATCCGGGAGGGACTCGGAGTAGAGCCGCTGCTTCTCCACATCGAGAGGAGCCAGTTGAGGTGGCTCGGGCATCTGGTTAGGATGCCTCCTGGACGCCTCCCTGGTGAGGTGTTCCGGGCATGTCCCACCGGGAGGAGACCCAGAGGAAGACCCAGGACACGCTGGAGGGACTATGTTTCTCGGCTGGCCTGGGAACGCCTTGGGATTCCCCCAGAGGAGCTGCTCCAAGTGGCTGGGGAGAGGGAAGTCTGGGCCTCCCTACTTAGGCTGCTACCCCCGCGACCCGACCCCGGATAAGCGGACGAAAATGGATGGATGGATGGATATATATATATGTATATATATATATATATATATATATATATATATATATATATATATATATATATATATATATATATATATATATATATATATATATATATATATATATATATATATATATATATATATATATATATATATATATATATATATATATATATATATATATATATATATATATATATATATATATATATATATATATATATATATATATATATATATATATATATATATATATATATATATATATATATATATATATATATATATATATATATATATATATATATATATATATATATATATATATTATGTAGTGATATAGCACCCTCATGTCCGTATGGGATGTGGGCCTCTCTGCATCTCTCTGGAACTCTAAGTGTTACACCTTCTTGAAGCCCTCAAGGAGACGATTGGACACTTATATTGGTTAACAATTATTATGAATTAATGGACACTAATTAATCAGATTGAACTTTCTCTTTAATGTGTGTTAATTCAGAATTGATCAAACAGTATTTTTGTCATTTCAATGATGATTTGACTAAGCTGGTATATTTTAAATATGACAAAGTTAAGAGAACATCTCAGAATGATCGTGCTTTGAACTGTCTGCTCTAGGCAGAATAAGTGTCTAAAGTTGAAGGAACAATCCTTCGTATTTGTTTGAACTGTTTTTGTTTCGAAGGAAAAGTGCTAGACATAGCTTGCTTTCGGTCTCCCGTCCTTTCTAAAAACAATGAATCTGTTCTCAAAACAAAGTACTGACTTGTTCACATGCACCTGCAAACTCTGACGTTGTGTTCTGTGTATTGTCTACCCTATCATCTGTCACTCAAACTCACTCACTTGCAAAGCCACACCCTCTCTAGGGGTGCGACAACCAATCAGCAGGAAGTATGTGACTAAGTCACACCCCCTTCTTAAAGGGCACTTCCTGCATTTTGGGTTAGTGTTTGGAGGAGAACGAACTGACAACTTGCTTCCCTCTGGAAAGCTGGAGACGGCCCGGTCATGTGTCAACGACCCACGTCTCAGCTGGAATCATAGTAAAGCCTTACTGTGATCCGTTCACTCATTTCTGGAAGAATTTGTTTTCTGAAGTTTTACTTTGAAAGTTCAACCAGTGCGATTGGGGCCTGTTCCTGCCGGTGAAAGCGTGCTCCCGCTCGTCTGATCCAGTCATACACGCACGAAGTCGTCTGGACGTTCACTGGACAACACAGTCCGTTAGTGTCCACAAACTTCTCAGTCCTCACCTCACAAGACGTCTCGTCACCAGGTAAAGAGGCGTTTGTATGCTGCACGTGTCGGAAGTACAGCTAAGATCCGTATGGGAAAGCTCGCCACCCTGGTTGTTTTCAAAATAATTAACTTTAGCTTAACTTAGCTTCCAGTACTCCTTCCTCCTATTTCTTATTTTTCATAAGCATTTAATCTGTCAAGTAATGTGCCAACAGTTAAGTTTAAATTGTCTGTTTGTTTTAATTTGAATTCTTGTCAACGTAGTTAATTAAATCAGAGCTAATATCGATACAAATGTTTAATGTAATTCTTGTGATAGTTTCAATAAAAGGTCTATTTTCTGGTAGACCAATATAAGTTGAGCCTCTTGTGAAATTACATTCTTGTCTAATCACAGTAAAAACAATTTAGTATCGGAAAAAGGAAGAACTCGCGCATGGTGGCAGTTTGTGCAAGATTAAAGTCTGCTAAACTGCGCATCTACAATAATGGTGGCTCAGTAAGTGTTTAAATACCTTACCAAGCGCATTATTTCTTACATATATATAAATATATATATAAATATATACATTATATAAATATTTATATATATATATANCAGAAGGCGGAGTTTTGTTAGTTTAGCCTGGCGAGGTCCAGGCTATTCAGATAAATAGCTCAGAAACCACTCGGTGGATATTTTTTCTGCTACCAGTGTGTAATTATATGGCTCTAATTTACTGACTGTTGGCCTGGATGAAACATTTGAGATAAAATTCGATTTTTTATCATTTATTTTCGTAGCGCACCCGAGGCTGTTTGGAAAATGTCAAACCGAAACAATTTAAATCCAGCAGATTTGACCATTTCGTGAATTGATTTAGGAACTGTTAAGCTCAGGAACACTTCTGATATAACGTCAGCTAAGAAATATATTTTTTCTCAGCAAAGAAATAATAGTTTTTTACCTTGTTTTATTGAAAATTCCTTCGTGGCGGCAGCCATTTTAACTGACGACGTCAGTCGACGTCGTTCAAAACTCCGCCTTCTGTTCTCTGATTGGTCCGGTAATCCGCCTTCTGTTCTCTGATTGGTTCGGTCAAAAATCTACCGGAGAAATCGTTGTCTATGTGAGAAGTCCCAGACCCTAGTACGAAGCGAAGTGAAGGACAAGGGTCTGGTTTTAACCAGGCTACAGCCACGCCATCAACAGCCTCTGCCCCCCCATTTGAGCCACACCCGGTAAAAGTGTCTGCACGCGGTAGTGCCTGGAAGCTAACAAAAGCCGGGGAGTGATAATCCTTTCTCCAGATCAGCGGGGAGCTGGCCTGCGCTGTGCAGACAGGTGGAGGAAGCTGGCAAAGAAACAGGTGTGTAAAAAGGAAGGAAACATCCTCTGAGCCAAGTAACGCCAGCATGTTCTCCATCAGCTCGGAGGGCTTGCGATCCCCCAAGCCACTCAGGGACAACAAACGGTCAGCCCGCTCAGCATCTGACAGTTGGTAAAGCCACAGCAGGTTCTCCTTGAGCGCACTGTACTTGTTAGTGCTTGGTGGGTCCTGCAGCAGACCCATCAGATGGCGGGTGGAACCAGAATCCAAAGCAGCAATGACGTGAAAGTACTTGGTCTCGTTTGTGGTTATCCCACGGAGATGAAACTAGACTTCCACATGCTGGAACCATGGTTCCAGATCGTATTGCCTGAACTCTGGAAGCTTAATAACAGTTGCAAACACAGCAGAATAAGTGGCGGCAGGATACGAGACCACGGTAGTTGGAGCAACGTCTGCTCGGCAAAAAACTTGGTCCGAAAACACGGCCGATGAAGAAGCAGCGTCATCATCTGGTGAATTCTTGTTCGAAAACATGTTCAGATGTTCGGGGTCACCAATGTGGAAGTCGACAGAAAAAGACAAAAAATATTTTGAGTCTCGATTTATTCTCAACTTCTTCCAACAGCAAGCTCAGAAAAAAACCGAATGATTTACAACTGTTGATCCGTTCCTTTTATATCCTGTCCCTTTTACAATAAGAGCGCATTCTGACTTGAAATATATACGTACATTTGTGTCTGCCACAATAGTATATTTATAATAATATTTTCATTAAAAGTACTAAGCAAAGCCATTATGAATACACTTAGAATAACATCTATTATTTGATCATAAAATAAGCACAACAGTTGAAATACAATAACTTGGTGTATTTTAAAGTGTTCCATTTTAATTGTTCCAGAATTGCGCCGCTCGAGGTAGCTGCATGTTGGAGCAGCTCTGTTACACTCATTCTGAGATTTTGCTTTTGGAAACGTTAATTCCTCTTTTTCTGGATGTAAATCACCTTTTTGGATAATTGTTTCCTCTGGTATCAGATGCTGTACAGCTGGAAGATTTTTACTGAAACTTTTTTAGTTTTGGACATTTGTTATGATCTATAACCATGACAACAAGGCAATTTTCTACAACCAACAGCAGCTGAACAGCATCTCAAAAGCTCAAATAATATCTCAACTACAGCCCCAAATTTCAAATGAGTTGAAAAGGATGTTCTATTGACGTATTCTTATCTACCTGCCAGCTGTGCTCGAGTGCCTGACTACTGAGATCCTGGAACTAGCGGGAAACCCGGCTCATGACAGTGGAAGGATGGGATCGTCCCCCGTCACCTACAGTTGGGTGTCCTCAGTGTCAAAAAGCTCAGCAGGCTGCTGGGAGGAGTGGCCATCGCTCTGAGAGGAGTTCTGGCCGGCATTCAGGCAGTCCTAAAGCCTGGGGTAACTGAGCGGCTTGCCGAGTCTGGGTGCATCGGACGGCATCTGTGGCCAGTTTCTTCTGATCCGCTGTGTGATGGACCTTTACAAGAGATCCTTCCTGCCTACAGCCATCAGCATCTATAACATCTCTTCATGAAATGAGGATAACGAGTTAAACAACATTTAATTTCTCTTTGGGAGCAAGAAAGTGTTTTTGAATTGAATTGAATTATGTACCCCTCCCTGGGCTGCCACCTTACCGTGGTGGAGGGGTTTGAGTGTCCCAATGATCCTAGGAGCTATGCTGTCAGGGGCTTTATGCCCCTAGTAGGGTCACCCAAGGCAGACAGGTCCTAGGTGAGGGACGAGACAAAGCGCAGCCCACAAGACCCCTTATGATGAGTAATATAAATGGAAACAATGTTCCCTCGCCCGGACGCGGGTCACCGGGGCCCCACTCTGGAGCCAGGCCCGGAGGAGGGGCACGTTGGCGAGCGCCTGGTGGCCGGGCTTTCACCCATGGAGCTCGGCCGGGCACAGCCCGAAGAGGAGACGTGGGTCCCCCTTCCCATAGGCTCACCACCTGTGGGAGGGGCCAAAGGGGTCGGGTGCATTGTGGAATGGGTGGTGGCCGAGGGCGGGGACCCTGGCGGTCTGATCCTCGGCTACAGAAGCTGGCCATTGGGACATGGAATGTCACCTCTCTGGTGGGGAAGGAGCCTGAGCTAGTGTGTGAGGTTGAGAGGTTCCGGCTAGAAATAGTCGGACTCACCTCAACGCATGGCTCTGGCTCTGGAACCAGTTTCCTTGAGAGGGGTTGGACACTCTTCCACTCTGGAGTTGCCCCTGGTGAGAGGCGCCGAGCAGGAGTGGGCATACTTGTTGCCCCCCATCTTGGTGCCTGTACGTTGGGGTTCACCCCGGTGAACGAGAGGGTAGCCTCCCTTCGCCTACGTGTGGGGGGACGGGCTCTGACTGTTGTTTGTGCCTATGCGCCGAACGGCAGCGCAGATTACCCACCCTTTTTGGAGTCCTTGGAGGGGGTATTGGAGGGTGCGCCTCCTGGGGACTCCCTTGTTCTGCTGGGGGACTTCAACGCTCACGTGGGCAATGACAGTGAGACCTGGAGGGGTGTGGTTGGGAGGAACGGCCCCCCTGATCTGAACCCGAGTGGTGTTCTGTTGTTGGACTTCTGTGCTCGTCATGGATTGTCCATAACGAACACCATGTTCAGGCATAAGGGTGTCCATATGTGCTCTTGGCACCAGGACACCCTAGGTCGTAGTTCAATGATCGACTTTGTTGTCGTCTCATCTGATCTGCGGCCGCATGTCCTGGACACTCGGGTGAAGAGAGGGGCGGAGCTGTCAACTGACCACTACCTGGTGGTGAGTTGGCTCCGATGGTGGGGGAGGATGCCGGTCAGACCTGGCAGACCCAAACGTATTGTGAGGGTCTGCTGGGAACGTCTGGCAGAGTCTCCCGTAAGACGGAGCTTTAACTCCCACCTCCGGGAGAGCTTTGAACACGTTCCGAGGGAGGCGGGGGACATTGAGCCCGAGTGGGCCATGTTTCGCGCCTCTATTGTCGAGGCAGCTTATCGGAGTTGTGGCCGCAAGGTTGTTGGTGCCTGTCGTGGTGGCAACCCTCGAACCCGGTGGTGGACACCGGCGGTGAGGGATGCTGTCAAGCTGAAGAAGGAGTCCTATTGGGCCTTTTTGGCCTGTGGGACCCCGGAAGCAGCAGATAGGTACCGGCAGTCCAAGCGGCATGCGGCTCGGGTGGTTGCTGAGGCAAAAACTCGGGCGTGGGAGGAGTTCGGAGAGGCCATGGAGAATGACTTCCGTACGGCTTCGAGGCGATTCTGGTCCACCATCCGGCGTCTCAGGGGGGGAAAGCGGTACGCGACCAACACCATTTATGGTGGGGATGGCGTGCTGTTGACCTCAACTCGGGATGTTGTGAGTCGGTGGGCGGAATACTTCGAAGACCTCCTCAATCCTACTGGCACGTCTTCCACTGAGGAAGCGGAGCCTGGGGACTTTGGATCGGGCTCTCCAATCTCTGGTGCGGAGGTCGCCGAGGTGGTTAAAAAGCTCCGCGGTGGCAAGGCTCCGGGGGTGGATGAGATTCGTCCTGAGTTCCTTAGGGCTCTGGATGTTGTGGGGTTGTGTTGGCTTACGCGACTCTGCAATATCGCGTGGACATCGGGGGCAGTTCCCTTGGATTGGCAGACTGGGGTGGTGGTTCCCCTATTCAAAAAGGGGGACCGTAGGGTGTGTTCCAACTATAGAGGGATCACACTCTTAAGCCTCCCTGGTAAGGTCTATTCAGGGGTTCTGGAGAGGAGGGTCCGTCGGATAGTCGAACCTCGGATTCAGGAGGAGCAGTGTGGTTTTCGTCCTGGTCGTGGAACACTAGACCAGCTCTACACCCTCAACAGGGTCCTGGAGGGTGCGTGGGAGTTTGCCCAACCAGTTTACATGTGCTTTGTGGACTTGGAAAAGGCATTCGACCGCGTCCCTCGGGGGGTTCTGTGGGGGGTACTCCGGGAGTATGGGGTACCAGGCCCATTGATATGGGCTGTTAGGTCCCTGTACGACCGGTGTCAGAGCTTGGTCCGCATTGCCGGCAGTAAGTCAGGCTCGTTTCCGGTGAGAGTTGGACTCCGCCAAGGTTGCCCTTTGTCACCGATTCTGTTTATAACTTTTATGGACAGAATTTCTAGGCGCAGCCAAGGTGTTGAGAGGATCCGTTTTGGTGGCCTTAGAATCGCTTCTCTGTTTTTTGCAGATGATGTGGTCCTATTGGCTTCATCAGCTCGTGATCTACAGCTTTCGCTGGAGCGGTTTGCAGCTGAATGTGATGCGGCCGGGATGAGGATCAGTTCCTCCAAATCCGAGGCCATGGTCTTGAGCCGGAAAAGGGTAGCATGCCCTCTCCGGGTCGGGGAGGAGGTCCTGCCCCAAGTGGAGGAGTTTAAGTATCTCGGGATCTTGTTCACGAATGAGGGAAAACTGGAGCGTGAGATCGATAGGCGGATAGGTGCAGCGTCCGCAGTGAAGCGGGCGCTGTACCGGTCTGTCGTGGTGAAGAGAGAGCTGAGTCAAAAGGCAAAGCTCTCAATTTACCGATCGATCTACGTTCCCACCCTCATCTATGGTCATGAGCTTTGGGTTATGACCGAAAGAACAAGATCTCGGATACAAGCGGCTGAAATGAGTTTTCTCCGCAGGGTGTCTGGACTCTCCCTTAGAGATAGGGTGAGAAGCTCAGTCATCCGGGAGGGACTCGGAGTAGAGCCGCTGCTTCTCCACATCGAGAGGAGCCAGTTGAGGTGGCTCGGGCATCTGGTTAGGATGCCTCCTGGACGCCTCCCTGGTGAGGTGTTCCGGGCATGTCCCACCGGGAGGAGACCCAGAGGAAGACCCAGGATACGCTGGAGGGACTATGTTTCTCGGCTGGCCTGGGAACGCCTTGGGATTCCCCCAGAGGAGCTGCTCCAAGTGGCTGGGGAGAGGGAAGTCTGGGCCTCCCTACTTAGGCTGCTACCCCCGCGACCCGACCCCGGATAAGCGGAAGAAAATGGATGGATGGATGGATGGACAACATTTAATTTCTCTTTGGGAGCAAGAAAGTGTTTTTGAATTGAATTGAATTTAGTACATTAAAGTAGATTGAATACACTTTTAATATAATTTAAATTGTATTTAAATGCAACTAAAATATACTAAGTACAAAATAAGTTGTTTCAAAATAGCACACTTAGAATGTACTTTTCTATAATTTCTAAAATACATTTAATATATTTAATTTCAGTACACTAAGTATATATATTTTTCACCAGAGCAGCCACCAGGCGCTCTCCAGCTCGCCCCACTTCCGGGCGTGGCTCCAGAGTGGGGCCCCGGTGACTCGCGTCCGGGCGAGGGAACATTGTTTTCTTGATGTGAGGTGATACTAAGTAATGTGCCGTTGTGTTGTAGATGTTTGATGTGCTTTGATGGAAACTAATAAGACTTTTCGAGCATCTCACTGACCAACTGTATGCACAGGGGGACCTATAATGAGCAGGAGGTACGATTTGGGAGTCCTTTATATATATATTTTGTAACGGGGAAACCAGTGTACCTGGAGTAAACTGCAATGTTATTTTAATCCCCTTGCTGTGAGGTGATAGTAATGTGATGTTGTGTTGTGGATGTTTGGTGTGTTTTGATTGAAACTAATTTGATTTTTAAATGAGTATCCATCACACTGACCAGTTGTATGTACAGGGGGACCTATGGAGCAGGAGGTTCGATTTGGGAGTCCTTGCTATATTATTATTAATTTTTTGTAATGGGGAAACCAGAGTACCTGGAGTAAACCACAATGTTATTTTAATCCCCTTGCTGTGAGGTGATAGTAATGTGATGTTGTGTTGTGGATGTTTGGTGTGTTTTGATGGAAACTAATTAGATTTTTAAATTAGTAACCATCACTGATGGAGGTGTTCAATATTTATCATCTAAAACTAATTACTCTGACCCAATAATTATAACCCAGCTCACTTATATCAAATATTCTCTGTTCCCTTTAAACACTTATATTTGATAGTACAAACATGTTGTTTGCTTTGCTCCTTGATACAGAAAAGACAGTCTCCCAGCCTTGACAAATGTTTGGATTAGATGTTCTTGTTTGATCAGAACCATGACTTGTTTGTTTTATCTGTAAGACGTCAGAGCTTGTCAGGCTCCACCTGCTTCTTGTTTAAATAGCTTGTCATGTCCAGTACAATTCGGAATTGTGCAGGACAATGTATTTGAGACCAAACTAAGTTTCAAAAGACATTAAAAGCCCTTCCCCTTTGCAAAGTTGTTTGTCTGATTTAACACTGTTCTCTTGTTTATCTTTGTGTGGTTTTTATTAAGGTAACAGGGGTTTAAAATCCCCATCATTTTGGTGCCGAAAACCCTTTCTCCCCACACCTGCTCCTGATGACCTCTGAACGGAGCGCAGCTGCGAGGCACGGTAAATATGACAGAAAGTCCAGTGATTGGGTTTGTCTCTGGCCGGCTTCCTCTGTCCTTTTGGTGTGGTCAGGGTCGGGTTGGCGGAGATTTCCAGACATCCACACAGGTCAGCAAGAAATGTGAGTGTTGATAGTGTTTGTTGATATGTTGTTTTTAAGACAATTTGATTACAGTAACAGTTCACCCTGAGCCGATGACTTGAAATTATGAATGAGGTGTCTGCTTTTCGATAACTAGGCGAATTTTGCGCACACGCTAGTTGGCAGAACCAAGATTTCTGTGATTTGTAAGCGAGGGCGGCCAAAAATACGCCAAGACCAGAAATGTGAGGCTGGCTGCCAGACCTTTAAATTGGACGTTTAGTGTGTCCGGCCAGGCAAGGAGGGAAATTAAGACAAGAACGTTTATATTTATATATGACGCGTCATTCTGTTTTTTGTTTAGTCCTTTTTACGTGTATGTTTGTGTTTCTGGAGCCCTGCACCTCTGGTTTTTTCTTTTCTTCCTCCCATTTTCCTCAGTGTGTGCATGTGTAGCTCGGCTCCTGTCTGTTATCTGTGGGCCTTCACCCCCCCCACCCGAGCTGAGCCTGCAGCCTGTTTTCTGTGTTTTCTGTTCTCTGAGAGTGAATGTGCAGGTACAGTACCTTGTTTTTTGTGTCTGAGAAGTTGCTATTTTGGAGGTATAACTGCATCTAAAAGGTTTTCCAGTTTGATATTATTTGCTCACATGTATTAAGAAATACTTTGCACAAAAGGTTGTCCGTCTGAAGGCAAAATAGAGAGAAAGATAGACCTTTAGTCAATAGAAAATCATGACTGAATGGATCAGAGAGGCAAAACGTCTGATAAGTTTTTATTTTATTTTAAAACAAGTACAGTATGGCCTTGAGATGAGTGCAGCTGCGTCTGCACCTCCTCCAGATAAACTTGGCAAAGGCAAACTTGGATCATTGGGTTTGCTACAGAAGTTAAATAATTGTAGATGTCAAACCATTCATTACTTTTGAAGGTTTACAAAAAATAATTTAGTGGATCATGAGTTATTTTGCTAAGTGACAAAACAAACAGTTTCAGCTGTTTTATCCTTCATTATAAAATGTTAGTTTCAGAGCAGAAACTAACAACCTCCCCTCCCGCCCCTCCTCACCCACCCCCTCCTTCCCCGTCTGTGTGAAAATTTATACTGTATTTACTTACAAGAAAAGTACTGTGCTAACAGAGAGGCAGTACTGATGAAACATACATGAATAAAATAAAAAAATAAACATAAATATGGCACGAGGACTACAGTTGATGTTGAGAAGTAGATTTTTATTTAAATAATTTTACAAACCAAGAAATTTGATGGACTTGCTTGAAAAATTCTCGGTGGCTCTGAGAACACACAGAGGAGCCAAGATGGTGTAGTGGTTAGGGCGTTTGACTTGGGACCCGAAGGACGCGGGTTCGCGTCCCGGCCACTACACACCTTGGGGTGTCTATGAGTGCACACCTATTTCTCCAGCTCCCCGAGCGCCTTCTATGGCTGCTCACTGCACCACCTGGTAGGTGGTTGGGTTAAATGCAGAGACGAATTTCGTCTGTGTATGAGAAACATACGCAGATGACAAGATTAGACAATTATTATTATTATTATTATACAGATTATTACTTTCTTACTTCAGCATTCCATTTAAAACGTGACTGAGAGAGGATTGATTGCAAACATTTTCCATTGTATTTTTCCTGATATTAAGAAAAATTATGAAAGGTTACATCAGATCAGTTACAATCATCTCTGATATGCAGGACCTAAAAACTTATGGTTAAATATAAAATAGATATTTAAATACTTTTTTTTAAATCATGAATGTAGCAGAATGCTACATAAAGACTTTAGTATTTGATCAATCTTGTTTATAAAATTCTAATCCAAATACTTTAGGTTTTAAAGGCTTAACAACGTTAAATTAGGACGTTTTAACAGTAGGCCTGGCGCCCACACCAGCGGTCCGATTTAATAAAATTTTAGCGAGAAAGACTCCAAATTGTTTCGCTGAACCAAGCGGACAGATCCGTTTTTATCATGAAAATCTAACGGCGAAAGATCCGATTTTAAATCATCCAAAAATTACGTTTTTTATCGGAAATGAAAAGCTAAGCTAATGCTAACAGAGAGGCAGCCGAAGCTCCGCTCGTCCGTCTGAATCCGTAAATAGATAGTTATACTGTGAAACCAAACGTTTCTAAATTGTGTTTTCTCTGCAAAAAGGAACTGAGAATTCGCTTACCAATTTTTATCGAAATAGTTCTGTCGAAAAAGCTGAATGATGACGAGGCAAGAATTCAGGAGGCCTTGTTGTCATGAGAACTTTGATACAGTGTTGCCAGATCTCGCGACAGAAGCAAGCGACCAGCCCAAAACAAGCCCAAAACGAGCCCAACTGGCAACCCACCCCATTGTGTAAAACTAAGACCGTTTTTAACCAGTATAAACATACATTTGTTATGGCGTTGCATACAAACGGAAAAAATTATGCTAAACACTTTGAAAAACATATCCACTCTAAGAAATAAAGATACATTTTGCGTATTAATACTGATTAATCACATTAAACCTCTGGGACTCATTTGAGATCTGAATTTTAAACGAAGAGTGATGACAACAATTGGCAATCACAACATTAAAGAAATTCATGAAAACTGCGTACAACTTAGTAAAAATAAACTGAAAATTGGGCGGCTAACCATGCTAAGTGTGCACCCTTTTTCTCCCATTTTTTAATTATATTATTTCCCCATATTTCCCCACTTATTGGAGCTAATTTTAGCGTGGTCTTGTCACTAGACGAAGAATGAAGTGAAATGAATAACAAGCCCAAATAAGCGACTTTGCGTTCAAAGTAAGCCCGAGTAACCACAATAAGCGACTACAGAAAATAAAAAGCCCTGAGTAGCTTATGATGAGCGGACTTGGCAACTATGCTCAGTCACCTGTGATTATCTGAGGGGAACAGAAAAGTAAAATTCATGACACATCAACAGTTTTATCTTGGTCATCCAGAGAGGTTCAGTTCATGTTTTCAGATTCTGAATGGAGTCTGTTACTGCGAGGTGAAGTGAAGTTGAGAGGAACTGGATGTTTTTATAGCAGTCGCATAGGATGTTGATAAAACACGGAATATATTTGGATTTAATGCAAAATAAATGGGAAGTAGAGAAAGTATTACCGGTATACTACATTGAATTACAATTATTGACTATTTAAACTTTTATGATAAGCTTGTTAATTTAAATTAACAACCATAATCAGATCAAAATTAAGTTTAGGCATTTTAGGATAACAAGTCTTAGAAAAATTTAGCAGAAATTTATTTTTAGACTTGCCAGTAAATTCTGTCTTTTAAAAGTTTAACTAAATTGATAAAACTTTGACACTTATAAAGAATAAAAAAATATATATATTCTTGTCAAATAGAGACTTGACTGGATTGTAAGTTGAAACGCTCAGTTTAAATTCATCATTTTAAAACGATTTTTGCATACATTGAAAATGTTTTATCATTTTAAAGAGCTGTTGCACAGTTAAGTAGATTTTAAGAGCTGTTTCCTTTAATGAGTTATATAATGTGACTGTAATGATTAATGATAAAAATGCTTTGTTAGAAGTAACTTTTCAGCAAGTAGGTTAAATACGCACAAGAATCCAGCCAACTCGCCAGGAGTGAAAGACACATTTCACTGTTAAAACCTAATTTTGGTGTTGTTTTCGCATAAATTATGACCATTAGAGGCAGAAAGAGGTCTGGTATATTTGAACGGGAATTAGAATAACATATCATTTGACCGTACAATGCATAATCTTTGACAGCAGTAAGAAGGGTTGTTTTTATTCAAACAGATTGGGGCTGTGTATACAGTAATAATAATATGGAATATTAAAACGGGAAGTACCACTCACAGACACGCCTTGACTGAATACACATTTTTTATTTTAATCATTACTTTTCTATTTAGGACATAATTTGGATCTCAGTTTATAATAAGTGAGAATTGGTTAACTTTTGATAAGTAAACCACTGAAAAGTGGTAAAATTTCTAGTTTCAGGTTAAATTGACGATTTTACTCATACGTAAATTAATGATTTTAGATCTATTATGCAGATCAGATTAAAAGGATGCCTCTGTTGAAAATTCACTTTTATGTAAATGAACATTTTAAAATTCCATTGTGCAAACCAGACTTGCAGAGGTGGCTCTATTCAAGGTAATTGCTTATAGAAATAACATGATTACTTTGAACCTGGTTTGTTAAGGATTTTTACATTTTTCTATTTTTCTCATTTTTTTCTTAGAAGCGGCATCACGGTGTTTGTGGAGCGGAAACCGTAAGTCTGAAGGACCTCACGACACTTTGCAGAAACACATGGTTAGTAGTACATATATTAAGATAGGGTCATGTCAAAGAACACATGCAGCGTCTGAATTTTTGAATCACAAACTACTGTGGTTATTGATTGGATTGGATCAGATTTGATATTAAGGGCATGTCCAGAAGCTGGCTCACTGACTTCACCGAGAACACCAAGGCTGGACTCCCAGGCTGCCCTGCTCAAAATAAACATTCGAGGGGCTTAAAAAACAATGGCACTGAACGAGGGCACTGGACTTTTATCCAAGCAAAAGACTGTCCACAAAGACTGTCCACAAAGACTGTCCACAAAGTTAAGACAAGAGACTGTCAGCAAAGCAAAGGCAAAGATTTTGTCAAAAAGGTCATCAACGGTCATCAAACACACATGACCAGAATATGCGGTCACTGGATGCTCTGACAAGAGTGGTCTGAGCACATTCTCCAACAAGAAAATGAGAACAGGTCCTGAAGTCAACCACGCCAACTGTCCGGCTGAAGGTCATGCCCCCCGTATGGATCTGTGAAGATCTGTCAATGATCCTGGTATCGTGTTTCAAAACTGCAGTCTGCTATGATTAATTTTATTTAATGAAACACATTCTCATGATATGGCTTGCTAGACAAGCAAGGCCACAGAATTTGTAGTTTATATTGTACTATGTGGGTCTGACGACTTATTTTTCCGTTTCCTGTAACTCCGTGATGAAACAGAGATAATCCCAGCTCATAACCCTGAAACAAGTAAATATTTATATTTTTTGTTTTTTGCAGATTAAAATTGTGTCTCCACAGACATTCAATGTTTTGTGGAGCTGAAGGAAGGATAGCAGATTATCCTTGACGGGAATGCATTTTGGTTGGTCTGGTTTTCCACAAAGGAATTGATTAAGAGATTTTTAGAACAATTTTTATAGCTTTATGCTTTAAATCTTAGATTATTTATACCATACCACTTTATTTATAGAGCACTTAGGCTGACGCGGGCCAACCAAGGTTCTGTACGATAGAAACAAGCCAAGCAGACAGTGAAACGAGAGGAAAAACAAAACAAAAACGAAAACAAATTATATAGAAAAAGCAACAGAAACTAGCTAATATAGTGAACAGTGTATATTACAGAGAGGATCAAAACAACTCACATCATGTTAAAGTTGGAAGAATAAAAGTGGGTTTTTAATCAAGACTTAAAGACTGAGTGAGGGAGCCTGCCTGACACTCAGTGGCGATATATAATAATGCAATAAGGGAATATTAGGAGGTGTTCCTAGAAATAACTAATAATAATAAAGAATATATCACTAATAACATTAATGAAGGCTCATAAAAGGAAACAGCTCATTCATTGATTAGATGATCAGTTATACAAAAAATAACTTTTTAGATTTTTATATTCAACAGCATAGCCATTTAAAGGATCATTTAAGAAGCACGTTGTACTGTAGGATAAATCAGATAAACCTACAAACCACATTGCTTTTATATATGTTGTTTAATAAACAGGTACTGTATATGTCATTTGATAAACAGGTATTTTTAACAGATCCAAAGAGAAAAAGATGGGGGACGCCCTGGAGTTTTGGATCTATTCAAAAGGTTGATTTGAAAGGTTGATTTTGAAATGTGGTGGTTCTATATTTTTAAAACACGACTGACTCTGACTATAGACTGGACTTATTTTGAGCACATGAACCACATGTTTTTATTGTAAATTCTATATGTATATATGTATGCATGTCTATATGTATGTCCGTCTATATGTATATATGTATGCATGTCTATATGTATGTCCGTCTATATGTATATATGTATGCATGTCTATATGTATGTCCGTCTATATGTATATATGTATGTATGTCTATATGTATGTATGTCTGTCTGTACGTATATGTCTGTCTATGTCTGTATGTATGTTTAGACTTTTTCCACAGACTATGAAAAAGGTAAAGTATTTTAGGTGAGTATAAAACGTCTCCGTCTCCTGCTACTCACTTTGATGATCATGCTAATTAAGAATAACTTACTAATTAAAAACTAACCTCAAATCAAAGTGAGTGATTACTCATTTTCACTGAAGAATGAAATCATTTGTTGTTGTGTTGTTTTTTGCCATTAAATACAAATGTTTTAGATAATAAGAATGGAATTTTATTTTAAGTTTAAAGAAACGATTATTATTATAGCCAATTACAGAATTTAGTTTAAGTTAACAGATTTGACTCACTAAGGAGTTACCCACAGTTTGACCTTCCCCAGACCACAAATGGCTCATGGGATCAAAAGGCCTTAGTTTTATTTGACAATTTGCAAGTTTTTTGGTGTCCAGTTCTCCTCTAAAAAGACTACAGGTTTCCGGAACTCCTTCAGGGGGAGTTGCCAGTGATGCCAGTGAATCCCGCCTTGACTCGAGGTCCTGCTAGGGACGGCTGAAAACGAGGGTGAACGGGACCCCAACAGGTGGTGGAAAGGACGCGTCATCTTCTCGAGAGAAAAAGCAGCAGCTGTTACATCTGAGTGACCGGTGCTCCCCTGAAAATGAGTGACCGGTGCTCCCCTGAAAATGAGTGACCGGTGCTCCCCTGAAAATGAGTGACCGGTGCTCCCCTGAAAATGAGTGACCGGTGCTCCCCTGAAAATGAGTGACCGGTGCTCCCCTGAAAAGGAAGTTTGGAACAATCGCTGAGCCAGATTTTGAGATGGATCTGGTCAGAGCAAAGCTCTCCACTTTGTCAAGACATGTGGCTTGACTACACTATGCCACACACAATTCAGGTTTGCGACCTGCTACTGTGCCCGCAATTTATGCCTGAATAGACTAAACAACAGACAGCTGGACAAGACTGAAGCCATCAAACTGCCTGATGCCCTCCACCCACAAGGCGCACAAAAAGCTCTCCCCAAAGAAAAAAAATGAACTTTGACAAAAACCCAAGAAGAAAAAGACTTGAACAAAAAGCTCTCCCCAAGAAGAAAAAGACCCGCACAGAAACTCACAGAAGAAAAAGACTTGAACAAAAGCTCCCCCCAGAAGAAAAAAAAAGACTCTTCTCCCCCCCCCCAGAATGAAATGAACTTATTCCACAGACATAAGCTTTCCCCCAAGCAGAACTGGACTGATCTCGTAAGCAAAAGCTTTCCCGCAGAAAAACTGGACTTATTCCACACACAAAAACTCTTCTCCCCCCCAGATGAAATGGACTTGTGCCCAACAATTTCTGCCACAAACAAATCCCCAAGGAACAGAAAGAACGTGTTCTGAAAACGGGACACTCCCTCCCCAGGAAAGACACTGAACTTACCCTCCCACACCAGAAAAAAAAAAAGATGGATGCTGTGAAGAAGAATGTTTGATCTATTTCATTTTTTAAGTTCAAACCGGTTGTTTTTACTTTCCTGGGCAATAGTTGATATCAAAGAAGTTTCAAACTAACTAATTTATTTTATTTTTGTGCCCATAAAGGGCTATTTTGTTGTGTGTTTGAGAATTATTTCCCACATCTTTGAAAGTGTATGAGTTCTATTTAATTGTTTAAGACAAATTAGATTGGTTCTTTATTTGGTTAAAAGAAATTAGATTGGTTCTGGTTAAAACAAATTAGATTGGTTCTTTTTTGGTTAAAACAAATTAGATTGGTTCTTTGGTTAAGACAAATTAGATTGGTTCTTTTTATTTTAAAACAAATTAAATAGCTTATTTCTTTTATTTGTTTAACACAAATAGATTAGTTCTTTTTATATATATATGTTTCTTCTCAAAAGTTCTATTTCTTTGGAAAAAGCTTAGTTTTTGTGGGTAAATAGACTAATCCCTGCTAAATATATTATTCCTTTTAAAACTTTTGACATAAGCCATAAAGTGAGACCATACTCATTGCAAAATTCTCCTCAAAATCAAAATCTTTATTTCTCTCAAACATTGAAATAAGTCATGAAATATGACAATCAACAGAGTTCTCCAAAACTTTATAATCTCTCAAACCATCCTAAAAAGGTGATTCTGCATGTTCAGGGCGTTACTGTGGAGGCACGGGACGGTGGTGTGAGTTTTTGCCTCTAATTAGAAATTCGGCCTCAGGGGTTGTTTTCCGCACCGCTCACCTGATTGATAATGATCAGTTTATATATGATAAAGAGGATGAAATGATGGAGATGTTCAATATTTATCATCTAAAACTAATTACTCTGACCCAATAATTATAACCCAGCTCACTTATATCAAATATTCTCTGTTCCCTTTAAACACTTATATTTGATAGTACAAACATGTTGTTTGCTTTTCTCTTGATACAGAAAAGACAGTCTTCTAGCCTTGACCAAATGTTTGGATTAGATGTTCTTGTTTGATCAGAACCATGACTTGTTTGTTTTATCTGTAAGACGTCAGAGCTTGTCAAACTCCACCTGCTTCTTGTTTAAATAGCTTGTCATGTCCAGTACAATTTGGAATTGTGCAGGACAATGTATTTGAGACCAAACTAAGTTTCAAAGGACATTAAAAGCCCTTCCCCTTTGCAAAGTTGTTTGTCTGATTTAACACTGTTCTCTTGTTTATCTTTGTGTGGTTTTTATTAAGGTAACAGGGGTTTAAAATCCCCATCATATATATATATATATATATATATATATATATATATATATATATATATATATATATATATATATATATATATATATATATATATATATATATATATATATATATATATATATATATATATATATATATATATATATATATATATATATATATATATATATATATATATATATATAGTATATATATATATATATATATATATATATATATATATATATATATATATATATATATATATATATATATATATATATATATATATATATATATATATATATATATATATATATATATGTGTGTGTGTGTATGTGTGTGTGTGTGTGTGTGTGTGTTTATTATATATAAATAATAAACACAATTAACCAAACATCCCATACCTTCTGCAATAAAACACATGTTTGGATTTAAAAAATAGCAACAAACACTAAATCAAAAAATATATATATATTTTTAAATGTCACTAAATTAGAAAAACTCTTAATCTTAACTCTTCGATGAGCAGTTCCATAGTAATTTCCTCAGTTTGAAAGATTTTAAAGATCTTAAGGACTTTTAGTTTCCATCTGATCACGGTTAGTAGAAAGAGAAAGCACTATGATAAATTTACAGAGCAGCAGACTGAAGAATATATTTTATATCCATCGAGTCAGTCAACATGAAGTCAGAACTAAAAAGGTTCAGTTTTTGAGGTCAGCACTGTAAAAAATATATTTTTGAAACAACTTAACAGTAACTTTAGGTTAAAAAAGAAAAAAAGTCTGCTGCAGGAATATTCTTGTTGCCCAGCAGGACCAGGAATAGGTTTTATTTGATGAAGTCGGTCCTCTTCCTCTTCTTTCCCTCCTCCCGTGACTCCCCCTCACACAGTATTGTTTTCTTCTTCTGTTATTTGTTTCTGAAAACAGGTGAACTCAGTGCTTTATCCTGAGAGGTATATACCAGGCTGGTGTGTTTTCTCACCTAGAGGACATTTAGAGCCTTTTTAACCTCCTCTCCTATTAGAACCATTTTTTTAAACCACATAATCAAAACAAAACAAAAACAAAAACACATATTGTATATTTTATTCATTCAGTTTTTCTCATATTTGTAGAAAATAAGTCAAATAATTAGCTTACAGATATACAAAGCAAGTTGCTCCCTGATGCTTTAAGACAAATGAAAATATATTTATTAAGCAATATGCTTTAAAAAAAAAAAAAAAAATCAGCTCTTCAGGAGTCACCACAGCGAGTGAACTTGCAGGATTTGGCAGGTTTTTCACACTGCATGCCCTTCCTGACACAACCACACACCATCAAGCTACCACAGCTCACATGTGCCATGAGGCCACTCACATTTTGATGTTAAGGTCTGCAGAAGGATTTGAACCGGCAACCTTTCCAATCTCAGGTTCACTTGTCTAACCTCTGCGGCTCAGCTCCCCCACTGTACCCCACTGTATTGGGTATTTAAATGTTAAATATTGTGGCTTTCTAATTCTGGAAATTTAGCTCGTTAGTTATTTAAAAACTAAATTTCCTCAATTATAAAGCCAAGCTCTTCATTTACTTAAAGGGTTTTAAGGTAGCAGGCTATTCTTAGATGAGAGTCCTTATTTCTGTTTATCTTTGTCATAAAACTAACTTGATTTTATGATTACACACATGTGTAATGAAATAATGTGGCGTAAGGTATTTAAACACCATTATTGTAGATGCGCCGGTCTGAGCAGATTTTATCCTGCACAAACTGCCACCAATGCGCGAGTTCTTCCTTTTTCCGATACTAAATTGCTTTTACTGTAATTAGGAAAAATGTAACTTCACAAGGGAATCCAACTTATGTTGGTCTACCAGAAAATAGACCTTTTATTGAAACTATCACAAAATTACATTAAACATTTGTATCGATATTAGCTCTGATTTAATAACTACGTTGACAAGAATTCAAATTAAAACAAACAGACAGTTAGGTTTAACTGTTGGCACATTACTTGACAGATTAAAGCTTATGAAAAATAAGAAAATAGGAGGAAGAAGATGAATGAAAGCTAAGTTAACGGAAGTTAATTATTTTGAAAACAACCAGAGTGGCACCTTCCCATACGGATCCGGCTGTACCTCCGACACGTGCAGCATACAAACAAGCCTCTTTACCTGGTGACGATAGTCCCTTGGAGGTGAGGACAGAGAAGTTGGTGGACACTAACGGACTGTGTTGTCCCGTTGAGGTCCAGTCGACTTTGTACGTGTATGACTGGATCAGACGAGCCAGGAGCACGCTTTCACCAGCAGGAACAGGACCAGCTACTGGCTGAACTTTCAAAGTAAAACTTCAGAAAACAAATTATTTCAGAAATGAGTGAAAGGATCACAGTAAGGCTTTACTATGATTCCAGCTGAGACGTGGGTCGAGTTGACATATGACCGGAACGTCTCCAGCTTTTCCAGAGGAGAGAAAACCAGTTGTCAGTTAGTTCTCTCCAAAAAACTCAAAGCCAAAAATGCAGGAAGTGCCCTTTAAGAAGGGGGTGTGACTTAGTCACATACTTCCTGCTGATTGGCTGTCCATCACTAGAGAAGGAGTGACTTTGCAAGTGAGTGAGTTTGAGTGACAGATGATAGGGTAGACAAAACATAGAAAACATACGTGAGAAGATGCAGGTGCATGTGAACAAGCAATGTAACTTGTTTTGAGAACAGATTCATTGTTTTTAGAAAGGACGGGAGACCGAAAGCAAGCTATGTCTAGCACTTTTCCTTCGAAACAAAAACAGTTCAAACAAATACGAAGGATTGTTCATTCAACTTTAGACACTTATTCTGCATAGAGCAGACAGTTTAAAGCACGATCATTCTGAGATGTTCTCTTAACTTTGTCATATTTAAAATATACCAGCTTAGTAAAATCATCATTGAAATGACAAAAATACTGTTTGATCAATTCTGAATTAACACACATTAAAGAGATAATTCTAATAAGTTCAATCTGATTAATTAGTGTCCATTAATTCATAATAATTGTTAACCAATATAAGTGTCCAATCGTCTCCTTGAGGGCTTCAAGAAGGTGTAACACTTAGAGTTTCAAAGAGATGCAGAGAGGTGTATTTGAAGGTCAAGCCTAAAATATCAGAGGTTAGGTGTATCACTACACATGTTGATGCCTTTAAATGTATTAATTTCCTATCAGTGTGGAAAACAACATTTTGATCACACAAAATTCCAGAAAATAAACAAAGTAGGAAACGAGAAACATTTATCTCAGTAAAACTGCCTTTAAAAACATCCATCCATCAATTAGCTTTACCTGCTTCTTACTTTTTGGGTCACAGGAATCACTGGTGATCTCTCACTCACACCTAGGGACAGTTTAGAGTTACCAATCAGTCTAACATGCATGTTTTTGGTCTGTGGGAGGAAACCGGAGTACCCGGAGGAAACCCACGTGTGCACGGAGAGAACATGCAAACTCCTCCTAGAATGTCCTCCTGGCTGGGATTTGTCCCGGCGACCTCCTCGCTGAGAGGAGGCAGCTCTATCAACTGCACCACCCATCATTCTAAACATGTTTGAGTAAAAAAAAAGTCTTCAAATTTTAACTGATGCACCAGTGACCCCCGAGACTCAATTAGTCAGAGAGTCAGAGTCAGAGGTTCTTTATTGTTGTTCACACCACATGTGGTGCATGTGGTGGAATGAAATTATGTACACAGGGTCCCAGTTACAGCCAACAATAAAATGTAAAAGAAAAACAGTAATAACATCTAAGATGTGAACTAAGAAAAACATCTACTAAAAACACATTAAGCATTAATAGTATAAAAACAACATGCAAAACAGCAGCAAGGATGAGTCTGTGTGAGAAGATGAGCGCAAATGAACACAGCAACATGAAACAGATCAGCAGCAACATGATGTGATTTTTCACAGTGATTATTCTGGTTAGAGATTCATGAACAGCAGCCTGAACATGAGCCTATGAATACAGGAGTATAAAGGCAAGAAATCAGCAGCATGGATAATCAGCAGCACAGATACAAATAATAAAAAAATAAATGTCACATTTTTGACATCTGTGTATGTTTCCCATACTTGACAGACGAAATTGGTCTCTGCATTTAACCCAACCACCACCAGGTGGTACAGTGAGCAGCCGTGGTCAGCGCCCGGGGAGCTAGGGAAATAGATGTGCACTCATAGACACCCCAGGGTGTGCCGTGGCCGGGGTTCGAACCTGGGTCCTTCGGATCCCAAGTCCGATTCCCCTGCCACTACACCATCTTGGCCTCTAACAGACATATCAATAAGTAAATGTAATTACAGTGATTTCTTTTTTTATCCTTTTTTAATTTTTATTTTTTATTTAATATCCTGAGTAGTGTCTCTAACAGCCTCAGGGTAGAAGCTGTTCCTCAGTCTAGTGGTTCTACACTTAATGCTCCTCAGCCTCCGTCCTGAGGGGAGTGGGGCAAATAGTGTGTGTGCTGGGTGAGTGGGGTCCTTCATGATGCAAGTGGCTCTTTTCCTGCATCTGGAGGTGTAAATGTCTGTGACTGGTGAGGTTGACTCCAACATCTTCTGTGCAGCCTTCACCACTCTCTGCAAAGTTTTTCTTTCTGCAGCTGTGCAGCCTCCATGCCACACATTGATGCTGGAGCACATGATGCTCTCCACTGCACACCTGTAGAAAGAGGTAGGGGAGCTAGTAAGAAGCAAGACAATTATATGTATGTATGGACAGATGGTTGGGTGGATGTGTGGATGGATGTGCAGATGAATGGATGGATAGATATATGGATGGATGGATGTGTGGATGGATGGATGATGGATGGATGGATGTGCGGATGAATGGATGGATTTTAGCTGATTTACTGTAGTTTAAGATACAATGTGAAGCTGGGCTTACAGATCATTTACAATAATTCATGAACATCTACGAAAAAACTGGCCGGCTAATCCACAACATCCCTGCACAAAATAATTAAAATATAACTTTGTCTGAGAGTGTTTGGTATTTAAAACCAGTTGAATAAAAGTTGTCATGCCTGTTAGCTTGTTAAAACAACAGTTGGATGGGTTCATGCGACCCAGATCGAAGTCTGTGGTTCAGACACAGTAAAAAAAAAAAGTCAGCTTTTAAAGAAAGACTAAAGAAAATGTTGCAACTTCTGAAACGTATTTTATTATACCCTGATGCATGCTCAATAATCCAGGTAGAAAAATCTAAAAAAGCTAAGTCTGGTCCTCTGGACATTCAAAAAACAAAACAAAACAAAGCAAAAAAATTTGTAGAAACGTTTCGTCTTTCGTCCGAAAGACTTCCTCAGTCTGAGGTGCTGTGTTCAGCTCAGTCTTATAAATAGCACCCTCTCACAGTGTTACACAACCAGTTGGCTGATGACAGCCGAAACCAGCTGCTCACATGATCAAGGAGGACCATCAGCCTAACGATGGATCGTTAGCACCCTGATGGTTGTTTGCTATTCACAGAGGGCTGAGTGATACTAGCAATAACAGCATTGTAAGAGGGGGACAGTTGAACCCGGAGGCCTCCACCTCTGTTTAATGATGGACGGTTTCTTTTCACAAAGATGGCC
>JBBPBX010026527.1:27700-38023 GCA_038048925.1 Garcialebias charrua | reverse complement strand
TGAAAAAAAGATACATCCAGATTCATCTGTAAGTTTTTGTCCTTGTTAGCACAATTTTAGGTTACTTCCTTACGAAGAAAACTAAATCTTACTGTGAGCTGTCGTTGAAGGCCTCGTCATCATCCCTCCCTTCAAACAGGTGGCGCTTACATTCCCAGAACTCATTCAGGACTCATTAACCCCACCCTGACTGAAGACTAGAACAGAGGCCTGTGTGTGGAAGAAAGGATCACTTGATTAAATCAGGGCAGAGAGCAGTGCTGGATTAAGACTGAGCTGGTACCACCAGTTTGGGCTCTGTTGGGTGAGAAGGAATCTATGATTTTAATAAACTGCAGCAATCAAGTACTGTAGATGACATGTGAAGCTGTCCTTGGATCATGTGGTGACGTTTGGACGGATTACTTTTGTGTTTTTGCCATTTTGCAGATCTGCAGGAGAAATGAGGCGCTTCCTGGCTGTTTGTCTCATTCTCCTCTTCCTGTGTGAGTTTGACTCTCATGAAACAGCCTAAAATGACTGAAATGTGTTCCTTTGGGAGCAGATGTGTGCATCTGTTGTTTCTGTCAGTGTGTCTGACTCTGGTTCATTGTGCAGGGCTGCAGAGGTCAGGGGAGAGTGGACATGTTTGTGAGGTAAGTTAATGCAAAATGTTGGCTGTGAGCTCTTTAAATGTTCTGTATACTGGAGAAAATACATTTGGATATGTTTAATCAATTTAATGTCCTTGTTATACTAGTTTGGTCTACTGTCATAAACTGACTTGTTGTTTTATTTGTGTCCTGGTCAAACTCTTTTAAAAGGTCAAAATAGTAAAAAAAAATGTCTATGATGTGAGCATGTTTTGTGTGATTAAATTAAAATCAACTTTACCTCTAAAAACAAGATTTATAAACAACAAATAGATGCTATTTGATCCCGTTGCCTGTGCTTCACACAAAACAAGTCATAATATGACTACAAAGTGACTCTGACCATAAAGAAACTGGTCCAGATGACGTGATTTAACCTTTTCTCTGAACCAGTTCAGCCTTGGTTGTCCTCAGGCTGTTTCTGTGAGTAACAAGTTGGCCATCTGGCCTAAAACATTTGATCATTGTACATGATGACTGATTGTTTTGCACGTGTTAAAAGTCTACTTTAGAGATTACAACAGGAGGTTGGCTTGAAACACAGCAGTGAAGGATACAGACAGATCTGGTTGACAGGTCACAGACTGAGGAAGTCCTCTGGATGGAGGATGAAAAGTTTCTCACTTAAAGAAACCAAACCTTTTTTTATTGTTTTATAATAAAATATTTTATGATCCACTAAATAATTTTAATTGAAAATCTTCTAACGTAATCACTGAGTTGACATCTGGAACCAGCTGTTGGAGTCAAACTGATCCAAGCTGCCTCCACGGCTCAGTAACATTTAAAACTGGCTTTAATTTAGTCCAGTTTACAGACCCTAAGCTCAAATTCAAGGGGATAGAAACTGACAGTCATCCAAACACACACAACATGACACTGTGCAAATCATTTTTGTCAAGGTTTGACTAAAATTGCTCCAACTCATTTATCATAAAACGATCATTTAAAACTGGCATGAACGGCAGCAGGTAACATGTATTTCATCAACGAATGCTTTGCCTGTCATTTAGTTTTTTTTATGTTTTATAACATGGACAGCTGCTGTCATCGTGTACAAGTAGAAATAAAATGGGGTGTTTTTCAGGCAGAAACCAGAAGGGGAGTTGAGATGAACGGATGTGTTTGTGCTGTGTGTGTATAAAGAAGTTCAGCTCAGAGAGACGTTATCACACCTGCTGCTTGTACTTTTTCTCTGGCAGGCCGTGTCCATGAGCCAGGCGGTGGCGTCGCTCCTCTTGTCTCCTCTGTCTCTGTACTCCTGGACGGCCTCCACGCTGCTCAGACTCGTCCTGTCCGTCCCGGCTCTCGTCCTCGGGGCTCTCCATCAGTCCCTGCTGCTGATCTTGGCTGTCCCCTGGTGCGTTGCCACCGTCTGCATCTCCCTGCTGCTCACGGGCCTCCACGTCGCCCTGTACCTGCTGCACGTGGCCCTGGTGCTCGGAGTCGTGGCCGCTTTGGCCCTCGGGCTGCGCAAGACGTGTGACGGGGACGCCGTGAGACGAAAAGAGTCATCCCAGCAGAGCAGGCTTGAAGCTCTTCTAACAGAAACCAAACCAACACTGGGCCGTCGTGGCGTTTCACAGCTGGGCTGATTCCAGCTGTTCACGTTTAACGCATGTGGGACTGCTACATCTTTGTAACCTATGTTTAGTAGCTAAACTGGCTTGGAGACACTTTTGTTTTTAATGCGAGAACAAGAATAAAGACACAAGTGTGAGCTCCTGAGGTCTAAATGAGGTTGAAAATATATTCGCTGGTCGCTTCTTTAACAAACAGCCACTTATCCATCCCTCTCATTTTCTCTCGAGTCCTCTTTAAACGTGGCCTTCCAATTAACTGTGGATTGTTGTGCTGTTTGACCCCCCCTCATTTCTGCACTTGTTGTCATTAGACATGTCCGTCAAGTGGAGATGAGAAGAGTAACGGGGAAATCTGCTTCCACTGCGTCGGCGACGTGCTTATGCAACCAAGTCCAGCAGTGCAGAACTCGAACCACATTCCTGAAAAACACTAATAAAGGGAGTTAACGGGGAGAGAAAGCACACGGGGTGGAGGCGGTGGAGGCCGAGCTCGTCCAGCCAGTTAACCGAGAGTGCAAATGGGACAGAGCTCCAGTTAGAAATGCACAAAAAACAACAATTTTTCTAAATCAGAATGGTTACGGTGAAGGATGTGTCCATGACAAGTGATGGATGAACACTTCCTGTGTGTGTGTGTGTGTGTGTGTGTGTGTGTGTGTGTGAGGCACAGAAAGACACGGGGAAATGAGGCTGGATCATAGAGATTTATTACACGGCGGTGGCATCCTAATTAGCATAAAGACTGGACTGGGCTACTCAAGCAGAGAATTAAAAAGCTTAATTGTGCTGTCAGCCTCCTCCTCTGCGCCACGCCGGCTCCACTTCATTCCACTCACACCCGTCTCCCCCTCTCCAGCCGGGGCCTCGTCTCCGCCCGTGAAGAGGCCGGCGTCCGTGGCCTTTAATTGTTGCTGATAAATGGGAAGTGGGCTGTTTGTAATATAGTCTCCAAGAGTGTCGGGAGTGGTGAGAAGGACGTTCTGGATGCTCTGGAGGCACGAGTGGACGGGTTGTCCTTTTTGTGTAAGAAGATGGAGGAGGTCGTCACATGTTGGTGTGGAGGAGGTGTTGTTCAATGACCTGCGTCCTGTTGGACAACTTCACCTGATCCATTCAACTTCACCTGATCCTTCTTTGACTCCGTACTCCGTCTCATGCAGTCATAAAGGATCACATTTTGAAGATAGATTACTGGTAGTACTGGTAGTATCCAAAACTAGAAACCGTAAAGAAAAATGCAGCTGCAGCTCAAATTTCCAAAGCAGCTTCCGTCAAAAATGTAGGAAAAAACCGTTTTTAATAAATGGGAAGCGTAAAGAGTCAAGATCAAAGGAAATGTTACAGCTGTGCCAGTGGTTGGATATGGTCACTATGGTAACCACAAACCTGTGTCTGTCACTCCCTGACTGCCAGGTTAATGAGAGGCAGACAGAATGAGACAGTCACAGGACAAAAACTATAAATGAGATGTTAAAAATTCTTGAGCTGTGAGCAGCTGAAGTCTCTGATGGTTGCACATGTGGATTTTTATTTTTCTACGAGGTTTTGTGTAGAGACGTGACCAGTTTAAAGATGCTCTCCTTGTCCTGTGTGAGCCAGGGTGTTCAGAGAAGTGTTGTGGCCGTTAAAGACTCTCGGGGTGAAAGAAAACATAAATATGTTTTTTTAATGTAATTTGTAGTGAGCAAAACAACAAAAACAATGTTTTGTAGTTTAGAAAATGTGAAACTATTAAAAATTTTGTGATCCTCGTCCTGTCACGTTGGTCTATAGACAATAAAAATGTTTTTTTTTGCATGTTTTTGATTTACTTATTTTTTTGGGGGGGTCATTTTGTTCATGTTGTGTTTTGTACCGCTACCGAACGTCATGGGATATTATTCCTGTTCAGGTTGCACCTTTTTCAAGTTTTATTTATGAGGGTGTCCATGACAACAATCATTCAGAGCGGGACGGTGAAAACAGGTGGAAACTGGAGAAATATTGGAAAAGCTGGACTGCTCTGACATGACCCCCTGCCCCTGCCCCCCCTTGGTCTTGTAAATGTGATTTCCTAAAAGGAAGCTTCAAATGGATTCACTGACGCAGCTGTACAAACATGCTTAATGAAGAAATCTCTTCTTCTTTTTATCTCTATCAATCTTTTATTGTGAAAAACTGGAATTTGAGCAGCCAACATCTTCCTGATCCTTTTCATTGAGTACTGTTTAGAAAATTCTCTTTTTTTTCAAAAGTCAATTTTAGGTCAGATAAAATGAAAGAAACGAGCATTTAAAACAGACTTTTTGTAAATAAAATAAAAAATAAAACAGACATTTCCACTTAAAAAAATAAAAGTAACTTGCCACTCACTTTTTAAAGCTTGGCTTGTTCTCTTCTGTTCTGGAAGTGTTTATAATAATAATAATAATAAACTTTATTAGCACCTTCCTACAATGCCTTGCATTGACCAAGGTGCTTAACAGGATAAAAAGATGAATAAACTGGAACAATAAATCAGTGAAAATAGAATAAAAAACAACAGTAATAAAAGAAGGCAATGTAAATAAAAGAAATGCTACATACTAAAATACCAAAAGTAATAAAAGTTACACATTGAAAGCTTTTTTGAACAAGTTTAAAGAAGTCGAGTTGCTCACGCTAGTCATTGGTTTGTCAGTCTAATCAGAATCAAACTATTTCTGCAGCTCGAGCTGGTTCAAGGAGCTATCTACGACAGGTAAGACATTGACGTTTAAACAGAAATGGATTTAACAGAATCCCAACTCAAAACACCTGAACATCACTTTAATCTGCCTCTGATCTGTCTTTAATCCAGACTACACTGTAATCATTTTCATGTCTGTTAAACTTGCAAATGAAAGTTCACCTGCTGCCTTAAGAATGCATGTTAACTCATCTAGCATTTTATTTTTATTTCAACTCAGAAATTAAAGTCTTAAAAGTTGATAGTATATTGTTGTAGTTGTCTTAACAAAGGGTTTTAAATTGTCAAAGTTGATTTAACTTTTTATCACTAGCTGTCTTAACTTGTTACTTTAAGTTAAATAAAACAATCTTTAGACATCGGTACAAGAAAATTGTTAATCACTTGTTGTTTCAACTTAATACTCCAAGTTAAAACGATAAAATATTTATCATCCTCAATATAATGCACTTTCCTTAGTTAGTTGAACAAACATATATATATATGTTCATTATTGTAACTCACTGTTTTGAGTTTAAATAACTTAATATGCAATATAAAACTTTCCATTTCAAGTTTAATTTACATTCTAAATTTGTTTCAACTAATATGATTATGACAGAACACATCAAATGCTAGCATTTATCCAAAACTGTATTTATTAGACTCAAGTTCAACACATACAAATTATGACAAATGTCTTAAATAGTCAAACCAATGGATAGCTATAAGTTCTACATCTTAAGACTCAGAAAGCTGAGTTCAAAATTCAAAACTTGTAAGAGCTCTTTGTGTTAAAGAGAAGTAGTAAGTGAAGATAACTAAACGAGGGTGTCACTTTTAACAGTGACAATCCTCTAAAGAGGGAGGAGAACCGCAGAGCCTCCTTCTTGTTGTTGAAGCAGCGACAGCAGCAGGCGAGGTTAAACTCTCAGCTTGACAGCAACAATCCCAGCATGCACTGCCTTAAACGTTGTGCTTCCCCCACGTCCTCCCACATTTTACCTCCTTTCTGCGTCTGCTCTTGTTCTCCTCTTCTGGGTCTTTGCTTCGGTTTCTCTCACCGTTTTTTTTTTTCCTGCCTCCATCTCTCATCCTCTTCTTTTTCTTCTTTTCGTTCTCTAATTGGTCTCGGCTGTGTTAGCCAGACAGGCCTATTCATCATAGCACCATCCTCAGAGACAAGCCGTCTGGGAGCAGAGGGGAGATGGACGGAGGCAGACCGGAGGGCGATGGGGCCTGCCGCTTGTCAACCCACTTCTCTGCTCTTTCTAGTTTTTATTTTTTCATCCTCTCCTCCCTCCCACGTCTCCTCTTGTTGCAGAGATGTCCGTTTTGCAGAGGGAGGAGGGAGGAGATGTAGACACATTAGTTAGGCTATTAGTTCAACAAGCTGCTTCCATGCCTGTCAATGGTCCAACACACACACACACACACACACACATGCATGAGCTCTGTTGTAATGTCTGACATTTGTAACATGGTGGCTGTGTCAGAGAAGGACTGGGAGTGATGGGTCGAGCTGGAAAATGATGGTAGCAAGTGTTTCATCATTTCTTTAGATTGTTCAGAGGACTTCAACACGAGCGCTCTGTGTCCATTTTTACAACT
Source organism: Garcialebias charrua (assembly GCA_038048925.1). Taxonomy (NCBI): domain Eukaryota; kingdom Metazoa; phylum Chordata; class Actinopteri; order Cyprinodontiformes; family Rivulidae; genus Garcialebias; species Garcialebias charrua. The sequence goes on along the minus strand of JBBPBX010026527.1, from coordinate 31,511 downwards.
TTATATCTGTGTGTGTGTGTCTGTTGTAAAGGGCAATGGGAAGCATGTAGCGATGGGTCTTGTGTGAAAAGGTCAAAGCAGATTTCCAGGACAGTGAGTGTGTCGGAGAGTTTCTCTACATTTGATGAGCTAACCTGTGAGTGATTACATCACAGTTCATCATTTCTTTAGATTGTTCAGAGGACTTCAACACGAGCGCTCTGTGTCCATTTTTACAACTTTATATCTGTGTGTGTGTGTCTGTTGTAAAGGGCAATGGGAAGCATGTAGCGATGGGTCTTGTGTGAAAAGGTCAAAGCAGATTTCCAGGACAGTGAGTGTGTCGGAGAGTTTCTCTACATTTGATGAGCTAACCTGTGAGTGATTACATCACAGTTTTCTGTTGGTTTAACCCTTCGGTGCTCGAGTGATTTGACCCCCAGTCTTTCACGACTGGGTCAAAAATGACCCTTGTTAGAACTAACATTCGTTTAGAAGTGTAGTTCCTAAAATGTTTTGCATCATATTTAGATTTACACAAAAGCAAATATTTGTTGAACCCTTCCTCACTGCCCTTTGGTTAAAATGTTTCTCACACACGTTCCTGACAGTTTCAGCTGATATGAATCAGAAATGCACCCAAAGGTTAATAATGTTAGACAAATTGTTTTTGTAGCACTGCTTCTCCTCGGTTTTTGGTTTACAACACTTGGATGTGAAATACTGTTTTACGTGCGAGTACAAGGCAGCACAACTGGTAGAGCTGCTGCCTCTCAGCGAGAAGGTTGCCGGTTCAAATCCCGGTCCGGGGGCCTTTCTGGGTGGAGTTTGCATGTTCTCTCTGTGCATGCGTTAGCCTGGCCCTCGCCTTCCTGCACAGCTCCGCTCAATTCTCATTTCCCTTCACTGCACGGTCTGGGATTCCTCCCATAGACAACGATTTCTCCGGCCGATTTTTGTTCGGACCAATCAGANATCCCAGTTGTAATCCATCAAAACTGTTCAGGGCTAAAAAGTCTGGTAATCCTCCTAGGCAAATCAATTATTCCTCAAAAGTGTTATCCATTCAAAGATATTGTAATCCATTCAGTTGTTCTGCGATGCTGATGAACAAGGCCTTCAAAGCAGGCCTGAGGCTAAAATTAGAACATCGTGTTCTCCTGGCTTTCCATCCAAGGTCAGTCAGCTTCTAGCTGGCAGGTCCCCGCTCTGGGGTCGGTCTCGGATGACCCAAAACAGTAACTTAATTAATAGTTGAATTAAATCAAAGAGAATTTGTTTGTTCCACAAATTTGTTAAATCCATCCAGAAAAAGTGGTAATCCAGAAATAGACAATTTTAATCCATTAGAAAATGTGGTAATTCCTGGAAAAATTAGTTAAAAATCCATTATGAGAGGCCTTTAACAGCAGTTAGAAGATACAGATTTAAACAATACTGTACATTGAATTTACATTTATAAATTCAATGCATAGTTTAAATCTGTATCTGTTGATCAAAACCAACAAGAATTACAACTCATAGTGCCACTATTCAAAAACGAAACTTAAAAACGGCCTTACCCAGAATGCTTTGCGGTATATTAGTGTTCAATTATAGATTAAATCTGTATCTGTTGATCAAATTCAACAAGAATTACAACTCATATAGTGCCACAATCAAAAATAAAAATAAAAACTGGGGAGTAGACTGTGATCATTTCCCATAATCTAATCTTTAGCAGTATTTTAGACTAGTGTTCCTTGCACCATGAGTCAGAAGGACGTCTGTGGAAGAGACCTGTCTCTTGTATGCCATTAGTTTGTGAATTACTGTAGTGAGGCTCAGAGTGTCTTCTTTGGGTTTACCTTACACAATGTTAAAGCAGAATTCATAGAATTTTGTGCAACAAATGGCTCTCACTTAAATAATTTTATTATTGCGGTCTCGTTTACTTCAACACTGATATCGGATCGGTAAAGTATCGGTATCGATTGATACCCAGTTTCAAAGTATCGATATCGGATCGGAAGTGAGAAATGTGGATCGGTGCATCCCAATATTTATTATCAGCAATGATTTTATGTCTATATTCTGTTTTTTACTTAGTTTTGGATGTTGCCTATGTGTTGCCTGTTGTTTGTTTGTACAGCACTTTGATTGACCTTGTCACTGTTTTAAGTGCTCTATAAATAAAATGGTATGGTATGGTGCCGTATCAAACCAGGTTTTGGTGCTTCTGGCGGCAAGGGCAGGGGTCAGGTCCTGCTGGAAGATACATTCTGCATCTACATACAGATCCTCAGCAGAAGGAATCATGAAGTCCTCTAAAACATGCTGGTAGACTGTTGCGGTGACCTTGGATTTAAGAAAGCAGAGTTTACCAACACCTGCACCGGACATTGCACCTCAAATCATGACTGACTGTGGATATTTCACACTGGATCTCAAGCAGTATGGGCTCTGTTCCTCACCTTTCTTCCCCCAAAGCCCTGGACCTTGATTTCCGAATGAAAGGCACACTTTACTTTCAGTGGAAAAGAGGACCCAGGAACCCAACAGTTGTAGTCCATCTCCCAGATGTGTCTGAATGTGGTGATTTTTGAAGCTGTGACTCCTGCCTCATTCCACTCTTTCTGGATCTCTGTCAGATTCTAGAATCTTCTCTGTTTGATAATCCACTGAAGCCCACAGTCATCTCTTTTGCTGGTGCATCTTCTCCTGCCACATTTTGCCCTTCCACTAGACTTTCCATTGATATGCTTGGACACAGCACTCTGTGAACAGCCAGCCTCTTTAGCTATTAACTTTTGTGGCTTACCCATCCTATGGAGGGATCAATGATGGTCTTCTGGACAGTTATGTCTGCAGTCTTCCCCATATTGAACTGAACTGAGACAACTGAATCAAACTGAAGCAATTTAATGAAACCTGTGCAGGTGCTTTGAGTTTAGTAGATGATTAGTGGGTCACACTCAGTTTAAAACATTCATGCCCTGCAACATTTGGGCTGATGTCTCCACACTTTTCCCAATTTTTTTAAATCCTGTTTTTGTGCGTTTTATGAGCTGGAAGCCCAAATTATGTAAAAATAAACAAATAAATACTACTTGAAATTGTTTAAATTGTGGGTCCTAAATCTATCATCTATTAAAGATTAACTTTTTGAATGGAATCATGGAAGTTAGACAACTTTTCAAAATCAGAATCAGAATAAGCTTTATTATCATTGCACGAGATACAGCGAAAACATGTACCGGTATGTACAGTCGTCTGAAAGATGGACGTAGGGCACGAAGCTGCTACTATAAAAAGCGCAACCTTTTCTTATTCTTGTTCAGAATAATGTTTTTGCATAGATGAGAAAAGGGGAGAAAACATGAGGAGAGACAGTATAAAAAAGATCCCTCACATCTTGTCCTAGACAGGGCAAGATTTGAGGCATTAAAAAAACCTACCACAGCAAAGCAACATACAGGTAGTCCCCGATTTACGAGCGAGATCCGTTACAACGAGGCGCTCGTAAACCGGAAATCTCGTAATTTGGAACGGCCGCCATTTCTCTCGTAAATCCGGAAATCCGCTCGTAAATTGGAACGGTTTTCGCTAGCGCGACTAAAAACACTCTATTTTCATCTAAAAACTACTTTTGAGTGCATAAAAATGATCGGAAACGTGTGTTTATATGCTTAACTAACTAACTGTAGTGAAAAAACACATGAAAACTCAGTATTTTTTTCGTTTTTTCCAAAAATTCGCAGCTCGTAAGTCTGGAACCTCGCAGATCAGAGCGCTCGTAAATCGGGGACTACCTGTAAATAGATGTGATACAAGTACATAGGCCGGTGAAAAC
>JBBPBX010026527.1:0-19775 GCA_038048925.1 Garcialebias charrua | reverse complement strand
CATATTGGAGTGAGAGGATGGCTATAAGGTGAGAAGGGAGGCCATCTATAAATGAAAAAAAAAGACATCCAATCCCCAATTGCTCCCTGGGCGCCCACATAGCTGCCCACTGCCCCCACCTGGGTGCATCCCAGGTGCAATGGGCTAAATGCAGAGAACTAATTTCACCATTGTATGGGAACATACAATGATGACAACACATAGCAGCTATTATTATTATTATTACTGTATTGTTAAGTTGCTCTGTTGTAGTTATATACAGTAGAGGCTCACCCGTGATCTCTCCTCCAAACAGGTCATCATAACAATGGTGGAGGTCCTCTGCTCCCACACCATCCTCCAGAAGTCACAGAGGGTCTCCGGCAGAGGCCCTTGGGTGGCGATGTAAGCATTTTGCTTCCTGTAGCCATCTATGTAGTTAGCATTAATGTAGGTGCTACCTGGTACTCCTGTGGCAAAGAGAAGTAAGAAGGGCAAAGGTCATTTAGTGTGATTTATTTTTGACGAACTATTTTTAGATGTGATTGTGGTTCCTGATTTAATAAATGTTTAACAGGAGAATAATTCATATGAGAAAACTGGAATTATGTTGAAACAAAAGCAATATGACAACTTTAAAGGGGACCACAGATGCAAAATTCACTTTTTAATGTTTTTTTTACTCAACTTTGGGTATGTATTTCTTTAAAAAACTGTCCTAGGACCAAAAAATTGCACCCAGTGGTTTATTTACTCTAAGTATATTTATTTTTCAGTGATATAAATGTCTCGTTTTCAAATCCTGCGGCTTGTGACGTCACAAGCCGCAGGACAACCCACCCCAACCTGAGTCCAGCCCCACACCTAGCAACCCCTGGTGATGCTCCACCCACTTCAGTATAAAAGACGTCACTTTTTTTTTCCTGAGTTCATGTCAGCACAATGGCTACTAGAGTTCGATGTTTCGTTGTTGTTAAAATGCAGTACCGCTAATAACTAATTATCTATCAACGAAAAAACTTATTTACGGGCTCTTAAATCAACCGGACGACTGCTCACGGACCATATCCGGTCCGCGCCGGATGTGGTCCGTGAAAAAAGCGGTCCCCGCTAGAGAGAGCGTGTATAGCAGTTAGCAGCCAGTGTGTTACTCTGCAGCCTTATTGCTTGTTTTCGAAGAGTCAGACGAAGAGTTTTTAACATGGAGGGTGAACTTATGGATGTTTCTCAGCGGCCTACGCGACGCACCTCATTTGCCCTGCCCAAAATGGCGTCTGCCTGGGTCTGACTCAGGGTCCCCTTTGGAGGGCGGAGTTAATGTAAACAGATTTTTGAAGGGCGTGGCCTTATCATAAACGGTCTGTTCAGAACGGAAGTGAGAAAAGGCACAACTAGAAAGGGGATATTTTATTTTCTAAGAATTATTTTGTGCATTAAATTGAATGAACATGGTCTGGATAGCCCACAGACATACCATAAAAATTTATAAAACCAATATTTGGTCTCCTTTAAAAATCAGAACAAGCAATACTTTAAAAACAAACTCTGACATGGTAATAACAACAGACATCAGTTTGATAGATTTCTAACAACCTATAACAGTTTTTACACAACAATTATTAGCACAAACTGAAGAAATGGGAACGACATTCTTGGGAAGAGGTCACCTAGGATAACAATCTTTTGATTAATTTATTTCTATTGACGGTCCTTCTCTATGAAAACATCTGCTAAGGAAACACACAATTCCAAAAAAATGAGGCTTATGTTTGGTACAATTTGTGCATACAAGAGTCCCAGGCTACTTATATATCCCACAGACACAGCCTCAGTCTATGAACATGTCCTATACATAGTCCCAGTTTATGTAAATGTCCCATTCATAATCCTAGTTTATGTGTACTGTATGTTGTTGTTCTTCTTTCAGAATTTCCCTCTTCAGGGGTTGCAACATTGACTCATCCTCCTCTATTTCAATTGGTCATCTGCATCCTCTGTCCTCACTCCAACTACCTCCATGTCCTCTCTGACTGCATCCATACTTCTCCTATTTGACCTTCCTCTTTGTATTTCCTGGCAGCTGCATTTCAGAGTCAGAGACAGTCAAAGTTTCTTTATTTGTCATTTGCAGCACATGTGGTGGAACAAAATTGTGTACACAGGTTCTGTTACATCCAACAGAAGTATACAATGTAAAAGAAAAACAGGAATAAGATCTAAGATATGAACTAAGAAAATTTTAACTAAAAATACACAGAGCACTAGTAGTATAAGAATCTATATGCCGAACAGCAGTATGAGCATCAGTCTGTGAGCTGATGAGCACGAATGAACACATCAGCATGAAACAGATCAGCAGCAACATGAAACAGATCAGCAGCAACATGAAACAGATCAGCAGCAACATGAAACAGATCAGCAGCAACATGAAACAGATCAGCAGCAACATGAAACAGATCAGCAGCAACATGAAACAGATCAGCAGCAACATGAAACAGATCAGCAGCAACATGAAACAGATCAGCAGCAACATGAAACAGATCAGCAGCAACATGAAACAGATCAGCAGCAACATGAAACAGATCAGCAGCAACATGAAACAGATCAGCAGCAACATGAAACAGATCAGCAGCAACATGAAACAGATCAGCAGCAACATGAAACAGATCAGCAGCAACATGAAACAGATCAGCAGCAACATGAAACAGATCAGCAGCAACATGAAACAGATCAGCAGCAACATGAAACAGATCAGCAGCAACATGAAACAGATCAGCAGCAACATGAAACAGATCAGCAGCAACATGAAACAGATCAGCAGCAACATGAAACAGATCAGTAGCAACATGAAACAGATCAGCAGCAACATGAAACAGATCAGTAGCAACATGAAACAGATCAGTAGCAACATGCCTTTAGCACCTTTTCCTGATTTAGCTTTTAGTTTGTGATCTGCTTTTTCAGTCTTTACACGTGCTAGCATTCAGCTTCTTTTAGCATTACACTAGCTACAGTTTTCATAGCTTTAGCTTTTAGTTACCGGTAGTGTTCTGCTTCAAGACTGCTCATTCATGTCATTCATCACTCAACTTTACCACTGTATTTCTACAGAATTTCACTAGATTTTTTTGTTTTGTTTTGTTTTTGAACATGTGATCGTTTTTCTGTTCAAATGATTGAAATCATTCTAAGCTTTTAATCCAAACTATGGAGAAGTTGTTCCGTCTGAAGTCCACGATCATTTCCTTCGTCTTCTTCACATTGATGTGAAGGTTGTTCTTCCTGCACCAACTCCCCAGGTTTTCCATCTCCAGCCCGTAGCTGGACTCAGTTGTTTGTGATGCATCCCACCACAGCTGTATCGACTGCAAACTTTACAATATGACAGCCTGGATGGGTAGCTGCACAGTCATACATGAGCAGAATGAACAGGAGAGGGCTCAGCACACAATCCTGAGGGGAACCAGTGTTGAGGGTTATGGTGGAGGAGGAGAAGTCGTGGATCCTCATAGAATGGTATGTTTGTTAAGAAGTCTAGGACCCAGATACAAATGGAGGGGCTTAGTCCTAGTGTGAATAGTTTGTCCATCAGGGTTTGGGAGATCATGGTGTTGAAGGCAGATGTGAAGTCCATAAAGAGCATAAGGACGTAGGTGTCCTTCTGCTCCAGGTTGGCAAGAGCAGTGTGGAGCACAGAGGAGAGGGCGTCTTCTGTTCATCAAAGATTTCTAACACTCTTGAATATACCCACTGTGCCTCCTTTGAACATGTCCAAACCATTTCAGTCTGGCCTCTATAACTTTATCTCCCAATTGATCAACCTGCACTGTACCTCGAATAATCTCATTCCTAATCTTATCCATCCTTGTCAGTCCTAAGGAGAACCTCAAGATCTTCAGTTCAGTTATGTCTCCTGTCTTTTCATCCATGCCTCTGACACCAGACCATACAACACAGCTGGTCTCATCACTGTTGTGTAAACTTTTCCTTTGACCTTTGCTGACACACTTTTGTCACAAATCACTCCTGAACCTTTCCTCCATTCACTTCATCCTGCCTGAACTCCTTTTTGCCTCTTTACCACATTTCACATGTTGCTGGATAGTGGACCCCAAGTACTTGAAGTCCTGCACCTTTGTGACCTCTGTTCCTTGTAGCCTCACTGTTCCACCAGCCTCCCTCTCATTTACACATGTACTCTGTCTTACTACAACTGACTTTCATTCTTCTTCTTTCAAATGCATAACTCCACCTCTCCAAGTTGTCTTCCACCTATTCCCTGTTCTAACCAAAGATCACAATGTCATCTGCAAACATCATAGTCCACAGGGATTTCTGCCTCACCTCATCAGTTTGTCTGTCCATCACCAGAGCAAACAAGAAGGGGCTCAGAACTGATCCTTGACACAATCCCACCTCCACCTTCAAGCCATCTGTCACTCCTGCAGCACATCTCACCACTGTCCTCATGCATGTCCTGTACCATACTAACATGCTTCTCTGTGACTCCAGATTTCCTCATGCAATACCCTAACTTATCCCTCAGCACCCAGTCATACTGTTTGCTTTTTCTAAATCCACAAAGACACAATGACCCTCTGTACTTCTCCATCAGCATCCTCAAAGAAAAGTGTACATCTGTGGTGCTCTTTCTCAGTATGAAACCATAATGTTGCTCACAAATACCAGTAGTCACCTCATGTCTAACTCTAGCTTCCACAGCTCTCTCCCAAATCTTCGTTGTGTGACTCATCAACTTAATTCCCCTGTAGTTGCTACAACTACAGGGGGACTACAAGGGCGCAGTTGTCTTCCATTGCAAGAGCTGAGGGTTTGATTCCACCAGCAGTCACATGCCAAAGTGTCCCTGGGCAAGACACTGAACCCCTCATTGCCTCCAATGTGTGTCCTATCAATGTATGAATGTGATAAAGATCTGATTAGTTTCTACAGATTCAGATTTGCTTTGTGGAGATGTAGTAGAGTGCTGTGTGACTGGGTAAATGAGGGCACATGTTGTGTTGCAAAGTGCTTTGAGTATCATGATAAGATAGAAAAGCACTATGTAAGTGCAGTCCATTAACAACTCTGAACATCACCCTGGTTCTTAAAAATGGGCAGCAGCATACTTCTCCTTAATTTCTCAAGCATTTTTCTCACCCTCAAATATGCCATTGAATATTTGAGTCAAAAACCTACTGACATCTCTTCTAGTCATTTCCAAACTTTTATGTTTGTCATTAGGTTCTACTGCCTTTACCTTCTTCGTTTTTTTTCAGAGCTTTCCAAGATTCACCTTCACTAATCTTTTCCACTTCCTGGTTCACAGTTCTATGATATCTACTCTTCTTTCCTTTTTATTCTCTTCATTCATTAGCTCCTCAAAATCCTCTTTCCAGCTTCCCTTCAGACTTTTCTCATTACACATCCTTTCCAGCCTGATCCCTCTGTCTCGCTAATTGGTACAAGTCCGTCTTTCCCTTTTTAGTGTCCAGCCTTCCATACAACTTACCATATGGCTTCTGTTTTGCTTTAGCTACTTCCCTCTTTGCTCTACGTGGCCTCTCCTTATATTCCTGTCTCATCTCTTCAGTCCTCTCACTGTCATATCAGAGTCAGAGTCAGAGAGTCTTTATTGTCATTTGCACCGCATGTGGTACATGTGATGAAAACGAGATTATGTACACGGGGTCCCAGTTACATCCAACAACAAATGCAAGAGAAAAACAGTAATAACATCTAGAATTAACTAAGAAAAACATCAACTAGTAATACACTAAGCCTAATATAGTGGAAATAAACAGCAGCACGAACATGAGTTTGTATGAGCAGATGGTCACAGATGAACACAGATGAACACAGCAACAAGAAAACAGATCAGCATCAGCATGATGTGATATTTTGCAGTGTTTATTTTTTATTTTATTTTTATTTATTCATGAGTCTAACAGCCTCAGGGTAGAAGCTGTTCCTCAGTCTAGTGGTTCTACATTTGATGCTCCTCAACCTCCGTCCTGAGGGGAGTGGGGCAAAGAGTGAGTGTGCTGGGTGAGTGAGGTCTTTCATGATGCAGGTGGCTCTTTTCCTGCATCTGGAGGTGTAAATGTCTGTGATGGTGGGGAGACTGACTCCAACAGACTTCTGTGCAGCCTTCACCACTCTCTGTAGAGCTTTCCTCTCTTCAACTGTGCAGCCTCCATGCCACACGTTGATGCTGGAGCACAGGACGCTCTCCACTGCACACCTGTAGAACGAGGTGAGAACTGGGCTGCTCAGACCAGCACGTCTCAGCCGTCTGAGGAAGTAGAGTCTCTGATGACCTTTCTTGATCAGGCTGGTGGTGTTGTTGCTCCAGCTGAGGTTATCATTCATGTGTACACCCAAGTATTTGTAGCTGGAGACCACTTCCACTGCAGACCCACCTATTTTCAGTGGGGCGTGGGTGTGTTTGTTCCTTCTGAAGTCCACAATCATCTCCTTTGTCTTCTTCACATTCATGTGAAGATTATTCTCTTTGCACCAGCTCTCCAGGTGTTCCACCTCCTGTCTGTAGCTGGACTCATCATTGTTTGTGATGCATCCCACCACCGCTGTATCATCTGCAAACTTAACAATATGACAGCCTGGAAGTGTGGCTGTACAATCATATGTGAGCAGAGTGAACAGAAGGGGGCTCAGCACACATCCTTGAGGAGAGCCAGTGCTGAGGGTTATGGTGGAGGAGGAGAAGTTGTGGATCTTCACGGACTGTGGTCTGTCTGTTAAGAAGTCTAGTACCCAGTTACAAATAGAGGGGCTTAGTCCAAGTGTAGATAGTTTGTCTATCAGAGTTTGGGGGATCATGGTGTTGAAGGCAGATGTGAAGTCCACAAAGAGCAGACGCACGTATGAGTCCTTCTGATCCAGGTGGGTGAGAGCAGTGTGGACCACGGAAGAAATGGCGTCCTCTGTTGATCGGTTCTCGCGGTATGCGTATTGATGAGGGTCCTCGTTGATGTTGACGGTTGCCTTGATGTGGGTCATGACCAGTTTCTCAAAACATTTAGCGACTACCGGGGTGAGGGCCACTGGTCTATAGTCATTCAGACCAGTCACTGTGGAGCTCTTTGGGACTGGGATGATGGTCGCGGTCTTCAGGCAGGTGGGAACTGACTCCAGTGCAAGTGAGGTGGTGAAGATGTCAGCCAGCACCTCACAGAGCTGGTCCGCACATTCCTTCAGAACTTTCCCTGGGATGTTGTCTGGTCCGGTTGCTTTATGAGGATTAATCCTTCTGAGACTGCCTCTCACTTCTGCTGCGGTCACTCTGAGATGCTCTTCATCTGGTGATGAGGTGAGTCTGGTGCTAGCTGGTCTGTTTGGATCATCAAAACGTGCATAAAACTTATTGAGGGCATCAGGCAGAGATGGGTCCCTGGGACATTGTTTGTTCTTGCCTTTGTAATCTGTTATGCATTTAATACCCTTCCACATGCTCCGTGGGTCTTGTGAGGTGAACTGTCCCTCGATCCTCTGTGCATACGTGGCCTTGGCCTTCTTAATGCCATCCTCCAGTTCTTTCCTGCTCTTTCTCAGCTCCTCTTTATCTCCGGACTTGAATGCAGTGTCCCTGGCTGCTAGCAAGGCGTGAACTTCTTTATTTAACCAGGGTTTTTGGTTCGGGTAAGATTTAACATATTTTTTTATGGATACATTTTCAGAGCATGTACTGATGTAGCCCAGGACTGAGGAAGCATAGAGTTCCAGGTCAACTGAGCTCCCTTCAGTAGCTGCTTCTCTGAAAACAGACCAGTTTGTCTTCTCAAAACAGTCTTTCAGCATGGAGGTGCTGCCTTGAGGCCAGATTCTTATCTCTCTTTGTTCCGGCTTGGAGCGCCTGAGTGGGGGGAGCTGTCTTGGGGCCAGGATCAAAGAGCCGTGATCGGAAGCTCCGAGCGCTGGGCGTGTCTTCGCCGTGTACGCCCCCTTTACATTAGTGTAGACTTGGTCAAGCGTTTTATCTCCTCTCGTTGCTGTGAAGACGTGCTTATTGAAGGCTGGGAGGGAGACTTGAAGATCTACGTGATTGACGTCTCCGCAAACAATGAAGAGCCCCTCAGGATATTTACACTGCAGCGAGGTGAGTAAGTCGTGAATTTCTCCCTGGGCGTCATTAGCATTAGCATCGGGTGCTATGTAAATAACTGATATTAAAATCACAGCATGGTCGCGGGGAAGATAATGCGGCCGACATCTTACTGTGATCAACTCGACGGCAGCTGAACAAATTCTTTTGATCACAGAACAGTTCGTGCACCAATCTTTGTTCACGTAAATACACACACCACCGCCTCGTGTTTTCCCCGTAGTCTCGGTGCACCGGTCTGTTCTGAAAAAGAGTCTGTTATCCAGCTCATAAACAGAGTCCGGTGTATCCTCAGAGATCCACGTTTCCGTGAGGCAGAGCACAGAGCACCTTCTCATCTCCTCCGACGTGGTCACTCTCAAACGAAGTAGATCCATTTTGTTGTCCAGCGAGCGGACGTTAGACAGAAAAAGAGCCGGCATCGGGGGTCTACCGGTTTTAGCGTCTGCCCGGAGTCTCGTCATAATTCCTGCTCGGCAACCCCTCTTCTTTCCTCGGGAGCACCTCTTCCTTTTCTTTCCCCTGGAGCGCGTCTGCTTCCAGAAGGATGTTCTTAACAGCTCCAATCTTCCGAGCTCTGATTTGAGTTCGTTGCTGATTTCAGCTGTGCCCTGTGGTAAATCCGCTCCGATTCTTAACAGTTCAGTTCGGCTGTAATTCACCCGCAAAAAACGCGCAGAGTCAGGTACAAAAACATTATTAAAATTACTAAAAACTAGGGATGAACCGGGAGCTCGTGAAGCTGCGGCTGCTCTGAGCGCGGCCATCTTGGCATTATATTACTTCTTGGCTAACCTCTTTCTCTGAATAACTTCAGGCACGTCACTATTTCACCATCAGGTTTCATTATCATATTTTCTCTGTTCAGATGACACCCAAAATACCGTCCTACCTGTCTCTCGAATTACTGTTGCTATAGTAGCTCAATCATCTTGAAGATGATTGAGCTACTACATTACATACACTACTACTCATTTAATGTTTAGTCCTATATCTAACACATGTTACTCTTCCATGTTTTGGAACATATTCCAACGGGCATCCTTCCTCAAAATGAACGATAAAAGAAAAAAAGGTTGTAAACTCAATCATCCAGGTAGACAACAACAACAAAAAGGTTAAATCCTGTCATCTGGACCAGTTTCTTTAAGTGAGAAATGTTTCATCCCTCATCCAGAGGACTTCTTCAGTCTATGGCCTGCAGACCAGATCTGTCTCATAGAAAAGATAAAATACTTTTTTTTTGTTTCTTACCATCCACCGGAGCAAGGATGACCCTGGAGTGGTCATAAGCAATAACGTTTGCGTAGCGGTTCTTAGGCTTGTTCACGTCCAGGTTGGAGTTCTCCCAGGTGAACTGCTGTCCTGGATCAATAGACTGACACACGAAGGACAGGAAATGACAGATATTTTAAAAAACTACTAGGAGGATATGGTATAGCATTTACGAAGTGAGATGGAGGAAAAAGGGCGACACTTTCTCCACAACACTCCAGTACATTTGTGTTTACTTATTTAGCAGTTGTTAAGTGGGGCACCAGTTGGTCAGTTTATTGACCAACAACAACTTATTTCATATATTCACCCTTTAATAATCAGAACTCACAGTCACTGAAATACATTGTAGAATCTGTTAATTACTGGGAGTTCTATACCATAACAAATTAATATTCATCCATATGAAGAGACCAAAGTTGTCTTTGAAGTTTTATTACAAAAATAATCAAATTAAAAATTAACAACAATAAACAAAAAATAACAAATAATCAATCAAGGCTTAATTCTCTTATCTAAGGCAAAATTAACTATTTGAGCAGGAATTGTTTTGATTTTATACACACACAAATTTAGACAAAGTATGACTATTTTAATAAATACAAAGTAGTTTACTTGGGATTTTGTTTAAAAAAAATATTTAATGTGATCAGATAAAGTCATTTATTATCACTGCAAGCCAGGAAATGATTTACCAAGTTACATCAGCTAAAATAACATAACCAGACCAAGGCATCATGTCACCAGGTTATACACCTTACTGGGTCAGTGTGAGGGCACCAGGTCCCTCATCTTTCTGGGGTTCTGCTGGTAGATCAGACCAGGATACACTATGAGGAGGACTCACCAGGAACTGCCCAAGGTAGCTGAACATCACTGGGATAGTTTCAGAAGTCTGTGAGGGCCACAGCTGAAGAGAAGTTGTGCCATCCATTGGCACCGTCAGCTGGTTTAGACTTCAAGCTGAGAACGTGAGTCTTGCAGTGACAAAAATGCCTCAACTTCTGTAGTTATTTAATGTCTAATTTTTCTACCAGATTGTAATCAAGCAACATGTTTATCTGCTCAGGAATGACGAGGAGTGGATCTCAGACAACATCAAGATTGGGAGTCCAAGGCAAACTGCTTTGTCACACAAAAATACTTTGTGTAAAACAGCTCTCAGAATACATTTTGGCTACTACAGGGGCTGAACACAAGGAAGGAAAACACAGAGCTGGAAACATGAGGAAACAGACAGAGACAGGACCAAAACCCCACATAATCCAGGTAAAAATCCAACAACGTTCAGTCAGGTCATCTGGACGTTTTCTTTCTTTTTTTTTTGCCGAGACGTTGCGTCCTTCATCCAAAGGACTTCTTCAATCTGAGGAGTCACCAAACAAACTGAGTCCCACAAACAGCCCACTCCCAGAGTGGAAAAAAAATGGTTTGCTGGTGATAAGATGGCGGTCTGCCATCTCCCCCGTCAACTCCTATGAGGCAGACATGCCAAAGTACTGTAGTTCGAAATATCAAAGTCCATGCTCAATAATCCATGTAGAAATCCAACAATGTTCAGTCAGGTCATCTTTATTTTGCTGAGATGGTTTGTCCTTCATCCAAAGGACTTCTTCAATCTGAGAAGCCATCAATAAACTGAGTCCCACAAACAGCTCACTCCCATACTGGTAAAAAACAACCGTTCCTCCTTCAAACATGTTTCTGCCTGGAGAAGTAAATAAAAAAAAACTCTGATTGGATAACTGTATTTTCATGAATTATAAAGTTTGTACTTTGTAGATCAACTGCAAAGTAGTTAACAGAAAATAAAACAACTTAGCTAAGATAAGGAAAACTACATTGAAAATATATACTTTATATCAAGTAAATATTAACTAAATATTTCAATGTAACATTTCATTTTCATATGCTGAATGCTTGGGCCTTCTCTGAAGGTGTAGGAGGCCCTGAAGTTTTCCCAAGGCGAAAAGTATTTGATCTTGCTCTTTGGAATCAACAGTACACTACACCCTGATGCATGCTCAATAATCCAGGTAGAAAAATCTAAAAAAGCTAAATCTGGTCCTCTGGACATTCAAAAAACAAAACAAAGCAAAAAAAGGTACAATACACTACATTTTTGACACTAGCATGACATGAAAAACAGGCATGTGTTTGTCTCCTTGGATGACATTCACATTTGTTCCAATAGTCTATAGTCCAATTGTAATACTATATAGGCGCTTATCAGTGTACTGATTTACCTATATTTTAGATGTAAATTGGGCAGGGTTTAGACTGACACAAAAATACATAATTAATTCACGGGTTCTCTCTTTTTCAGTTTAATACCAATAATTCTGTGACTTAGTGATGAGATGTAACTGACAGAAACATTATTTATGTTGGTACAGCAGAACTGAACCATTTAATAATAGAATCATAAACTTACATCACACATTTGTACATGCTTGGATCGATCGAAATTTCCTATAACTAACTGTTCACAGATTAAAACTTAGAGACAACAGAACAAGTTAAGGGTCTTATATTAACTTTCCTGCAGGTACAAACTTAAAATTTATTGGCTTATGAGATAAAGAAATGTTTAGGAGGAAGATGGAGTAAAAGAATATGGAGAAGGAGGAGAGGTATATCTTGATGTGTTTTTAACCAGAAACATGGCAGTTCCTTGGCGGCTTCCGCTCGACTCGGTCGAATGGACATCAACGTTTTACCTGTGCGAAGATTCTTGGTATCTGCCTCGGTAAACTTGTCCCAACCTCACATGTATGGACTGTCCGTTCGTGCTACGGTTTACAGGCGACTGGCGTCCATTTTTGCAACGGCTCGCTCACAAGACGGCTTCCACCTCACCGAAGTAACGGCACTTCCTGGTTGGTTTTTCAAGATAAAAGCTTCTTTGAAGGAAATTTTCAAATGGAGCGTTTCAGCTTTAGGTCGGGTTTCACAGTAGCTTGCTGTGAAATCCTTGCTGATGAACGGAGTCATTGGCGTTTTGACTGGCGTTCCCAGCTTTCAGGAGAAGGACATAGTTTGACTTCCTCACACCAACTCCAACTGAGGAGATCGGAAGTGGAAGTTTTAACTGAGACTTGACCCAGAAAACGTATTGTTTTCTGATTGGCCAAATGGCAGCAGGAGAGGCATGTGGTGACATCAGAGTGTGTCAAGAGATTAGTTCATGTCAAAAATCTTAAAGAGTTAATTTTAAGATGCCAGTATTTATGATAAAAACTGATTCGTTTGCCTTAACACTTTAAACAAGACACTGTTGACCTGTTGGTTTGATTAAGACAACGTCATTACAGCATCACATATAAAACCTATTAATGATAATAGCAAAAACAAATATTATTCATCTTGATTATTAAATAGGACAAAAACAAAAAAATCTCTGGGTGTGGAGATTGTCCTGAGCTCAAACTAAAATGACATAAACAATGTAACTGAATCTTCACTGCAGGTTTGAGAAGAAAAATGAATAATGATCAACATTTTGAAATAACATTGGATTTCTAACTTGAATTAACAGTTTGAATTAAACAATCTTTGACTATCAAACATTGGATTCAATAATGCTTATACAAGTAACACAAGGTTACTCATTAACACAAAATAAAGAATAAGAGAGTCTCTCATGACTTATTGTGTTTTGATTTAAACTAAATGTAATAAAATAGTGTTAATGTCTTTTTACTGAAAGTATCAGTGAAAAGGTGACACTGGGACAGTTCAAAGAGACGAAGGTGCATAGACCACTGTCTGGTCCACTACAGTCCCCCCTTTTGTAAGTCATCGCCTGTCCATGGGGATGAGTTCCAACACGAAAGGATACCACCAAATGTCTCTGATCTTGATGTAATCCAGCAAGTGTAAAGAATCAAAATTATAATCCCATAATGTTTTGGAAATTCCATACTGTTTGTAGGTAATCCCATAGCGGAACACTTTTAATCCTTTGGAAAACAAAGTCTTATAATCCACAGCGGTAGTTCCACAGAGGTAATTCCATATCAATTAGAGTTGTTGATTTCATCAGCAACAATTGTTTTTATCAGCATGTAGAAGGAATCCCTCGATTGGCACGGAGGAGGCAACCCTTGGATGAAGGTTGAAGACCAATGTTGGAGTTGTAGGTCCCCACATCGAAGGTTGAAGGCTGGTTGGTTTCCAGTCCGTGCCACTTTGGTTCTATGTGTCATGCATTTATGTGGGTTTTAGATGGGCTTACGAGGGATTTTACATTAGCCTTACCTATATGCACCTGGTATGTAAGCTATCATGGTTTAGATCAGCTAAAGATACCAAGTAAGAGGTGGGCAATGCATCAAAAGTTAAATATAGGGATCTACAATTATAGCTGGTTCAGGAGGGCTTCTGTAACGAAGGCCTCTTCTTCCATTCTATTCCTCCATTCATAATTTAGTTTGAGTTAAACTAAAATAGAAAAGAAAATATAGTTTGGTCCAAATGTCTGTTGTCCTTTTAGACAATGACGTAGGATTTGGTATTCCCTATAAATTTTGAAGTCTATGGTGAGACTCATTAAAAAAAATGAATAGATAATCTAGACTAGAATCAATAGAATCGGTTCAATTTAGAAATTGTGAGACCAGTGTAGTTTATGGTACCTAAAGTAGCTTTAAACCAGTCCAAACCAAAGTCTTTAACTTATCATTAATAAAAACCTCTTTTGGCTGGGAGTGTTCAGAAAACAATACCAAACTTCAATAACAACAAAAGTAGCAATTAAGCACACTAGAAAACAACGTTTCACTGCTTCATCTCACTCCTGTCATCAGATTCCAACGTGCCACACACAAGAAAAACGGGTCTTAGCTTTATAACCGATGTCAATTAAATCCTGTAGATTTAAACGGTTGTTAAGGTTAGTTTTTTGTTGTGGGTTTTTAGACTTAGCGTTTCTAAGTTCTAGTTGGAACGGTTTCTTTTAGCAACTAATATAGTTTAAACTGTTTAGTTTATTTACTATCGTGTGCTTGGACGACCTTAATTTCCCATGAAGTCTGTGAGTTTGCGAGATCTTTGTCGTTTGTGGGGTTATTGAAATCTTTGTCTTTGTCTTGGGCATGACCTAACATCACCCCCCTGTGGTCATGGGGGACCACGCACACAGGTGAGGACGTCCGTCCATGGGCACGAGTTAGGATGCCTTTGTTTAGTCTAAGCTGTTTGCGCAGCTTATCGGGAACCGTACACAGGAACCTTATAGGTTTCGGCCAACGTTTCTTCTTACGTTTACCTCTTTCTGTGTAATTCAGGTGTGTCACAACTGTCGGCGCAGTCGCAGGTGTGTCTGTTTGTTCAGACTGCAACGGGTCTCTGTCATTGTTCTCCCACTTCTTGACTGAAGAGGGGCCCTTTGAGTCTGTAGAAACCATGACATTTCTGATTAGTTCTAAACTCAAATGCTCTTGAACCAAGGTTTCATCGAAAGCTTGGCTGGTTGCTGATTCATCTGTCCCAGAGGACAGTACAGCGTCCTCGGTGTGGGATCCTTGGATCTCTACACCTTTTTCTACCTGAGGTAGGTAGTGTTCAGTGAGTGCTGATTGTTCTAGCTCGCAGAGGAGGTTCGCATGTTGGGCCAGAGTCTGGTCCAACTGTTGTGTCTCTTCTGCCTCACCTGTTTTTGAAGGTTCACTTACCGGGCTTGTGCTCTCGGTTGGGGAGTCATCCGTGCCTTCTGCGGTACCATCTGTTAGACAGACAGTGTCATGACCTCCAGGATCTTGTTGATTGTCAGCATTTTGTTGGCTGTCAGCTTCTTTGGCAATGTTGTTGTTATTGTCCTCAATGTTATTATTGTTGAAAGCTGTGTGCTCTGAGTTTTTGTGAAAGACAGTGCTGCACATCGCTCCACCAGGTTGGACAATGATGTTTGTGTTATTATCAATGATAATGCCACTCATTGTATCAGGTTGGTCAACCACTGTAACATTCAAATCTTCTAACAAACAACTTACTTCCTCTGTCTCTTCCGAGCGCAGAGGTGTTGTGCCTTTTTTCTGGAGCATTTGTGACTCTTTGCATGTCTCAATCTGTTGCATTTGAGGTGCAGGAGGAGGAGCAGGTCCTTGGCTCTGAACAAACCTCTTTGGGTTTTTCGTAGAGTGGACATCTCCCTTTTGTGGTATTGTGCTTGTCTCAGATTTTTCTATCTGAGTAGCTACATGAGCAGAGCTCCGTTTAAACCACTTTGAGTCACTGTTCCAGTTGGCACCAACATTTTTTTGTTTGTTGGTTTGAACATCTTGTTTGTCCTCGCTTTCCATAGGAGAGGGAACCTCTTCTGTTTTTAGCGACTGGGGTTTGACCATTTGACCTGGGCACACCTCTGAGGGTGTTTTGCTTTGCATGTGAGCTTCAAAAACATTTATAGCGCACTCTTTTATTTCATCGATGGTGTTTTTGTAATAACACGTGAGGTGTAGAACTTTTCTCAGCGTGGGGTGGAGATTGAAGCTGAAAAGAAGTTTGAAATTTTCATCTTCCTGCATTTCTGGTTCATTTTGATCACCAAAATATGCTTTTTTAATTCTATTATAAAACAGTAATGGGTGTTCATCTTTCTCTTGCAAGATGTGCTTTGCAGCTAGGCATCCACCATGCTTAGCGGAAGTTTCTTCCAACTCACCTGGGGACACCTGTAAGGGTGTCTTGCTTTGCAGGTGAGCCTCGAAAACATTTACAGCACACTGTTTTATTTCTTCCATGGTTTGCTTTTTAAACAAACCCATGGTGCACAGCTCAGATCTTATCTCAGGGAGGAGATTTTTGCTGAAAGCAACCCTGAAAAGTACCTGTTCTTCCAGGCCCGGTTCTTTTATGTCACTCTGGTACGCCTGGAGAATCCTGTCAAAATACATCAAAGGATGTTCACCTTTTTTCTGCAAGACATTAAGAGCAGCTGAGTAGTCACCATGCTTTGAGACAGATTCTCTCTCTGTGCGAGGTGCAAGGGGAGCAGGTCTTTGGCTTGGGGGTTCCAGTTGGAACCCTTTGTTGTATGAGACAACAAGATGCTCATACTTCCTAAACCTTGGACGCGCAACTCTTTGAACTTCCATCTTTGTATTGATTCTTTTTTTGAAAAAATCAAGTAAGATGGTCCTTATTTTAATGTGTGCAGTTAAATCTTTACCATCATCTAGCTGTGAGTCAATCAAACTAACCAGCTTTCTGGTTTAAGTGTTTCACTGTGTAATAAGTATTTCTATTCATAGGTACCTTCTCTCAGGTTTTACCCTTAAATGAATTGTAAAAGTTAAATGCCTTCTTGCAATGTTAACTTTAAATATAACTTATTTTTTAACAACAGTTACTAACTAACCCAAGCATGATTTCCGTTTTACTCAAACGCTTTTCAAAAGATTTGAAATAAATGCAATATTCACACTAAAATGTTCCCAGAATGCTGCTCCATCATGCCTTAAAAAGATGTATTGCAGTTTGGCTAAACTGTTTAGCTGTATTTTGACAGTTATCAGGAGTGAAAAAGGATTTCCTTGTTATTTTAAATATTTTTTATTTAAAATAAACTGGAGTGCACAGAATAACTTTAAAAGATGTTGTTTTAAATTAAATGCAGAGTTTTTTGCATCTATTCTGTGTAAATGTTTCCTGTTCTTTCGTTTAAACCAGCAGATTGCAGGTTTTCAAAGCTCAAATTTACCACAATGTGACTGTAATTACTCTTCCTGGCCGCTATAGAGGCGCTGTTGACGTCCCTTTTAGCTTTTAGCCGTAGCTCTGAACTAAAATCGGTTAAACGTCAACTTTGGAAGGAGTTTTTCAGTCTGGCGTGTTAATAGCACGAAACTGTATTTGTTTATGAAACAAATGCTGTGGTTTAAACGGTTTCGAACAAGTTCTGTGAACTTTTTGGATTTCAATGCAGCGGACTTTTTCCTTTTTTTCTATCTGATGACGTCACTACGTTGACGTGACGTTTAGACGCTGCGTTCACGGACGTTGACGTACCGTTGGAATTTTGTACGAACGGACTTTTTAATGCTCTAAAACACTTGTAAATATCTCAAAACACCGCGTTTAAACAGTTTCTGACGATATTTCATGCATAGAAACCAAACAAGCCCGATAATCTGTCAGAATTGTGTGAACAAAACTGAAATGTGTCGACCAGCATCGCGTTTCACGTGATCCCTTTGAACCAATCACAGCACGTAAACAGATGTTAGCGTCAGCATAACTTCACAAACTTAAGACTCTTTTTCAACTCATAAAACGCTTAAAATACACCCCAAAAATTCTGTGAACGAATCGTTTCACATCAGAACAGTTTTACCAAGCCGCGCCCAGTAAAAATAGCAAAATAAATGTCGCCAAGACAGACTTTTTTTCCGTATCTGCGTGCAGCAACACGTCAGAGCTAACAACTGGACCGGGTCAGAACCAGATCCGACAGCTTCAGACACAAAATGCTATTATTCCTGCTTAAAATGTAACGATACCACTCGACAGCAATTTTCAGATGAACCATGAAGCTCTTATAGGCACAGTTTTGACACGGCGGTCAAACGTAGATGCGCTTTTATCTGTGACACGTCAGCAAAGAGTCCAAATGACTCAGAACCAGAACCACACAGCAACATCAAATTTTAACCCAAAAACTTCAACAAACGTTTAAAAATTGAGTAAAGACAATTCCTCAGCTACAAGTGACATTAACCAGCAGTTTCCTGCAGCTATGACACACTTTCCCAGCCAAAAAACTATCGTTTTCCGAGTCTAAAAACTTGGACAAAATTATGCCAACATTCAAAGTACAGAAATATTAAATATCAATCTTTCAGAGACGTGTACGAGCCACCATTATGTAGTAATATAGGACGGGGTCAGTTTACTGACTTACCTATATTTTAGATGTATAAATTGGCAGGGTTTAGACTGACACAAAAATACATCATTAATTAAACGAGTTCTCTCTTTTTCAGCTTAATACCAATAATTCTATACCTTGACCAGATGTAATTCACCGGAAACGTTAAACTTATGTTGGAACAGCAGGACTGGTCCATTTATTTAACATAATCAATAAATTACATCACACATTATGTACATGATTGGTTGATCATTTTTCCTATAATTAACTTCAGCATAGATGAAACATAGGAACAACAGACAAGTAAAAGATGACATTACTTCTTCTGCAGGTACTCTTAACTTAGTTTGTTGCTGACAACAGATATAAAGTTTAAAGGGAAGTTTTTAGCATAAGAAGGAGGAAAGGTGGAAAAGAAGGGGTGAACTATCTTGAATGTTTATAACCAGAACATGACACGTTCCCCGTGCGATCTCCAGCTGGACGTACCGTATGTCCGGTGTGTAAACAATCAGCGACTCGTTACCTTTTGACGGTCTACCAAGAATGGATCGATCCTTGAAGTCCGGAGAGGTCAGTCTGTTTAGATTGTAGCTTCTCACGTCCGCCTTTGACCCACTGAAGTAACGGCAGTCTGGTTGATGTTTCAAGAGTAAAAGTGTTCTTGGATGTGAACACTCATTGTGGTCGGAGCTTAGAAGCTCAGGTGAGTTAACAGCAGTCTTGCTATTAATTCGGCTGTTGAACTGGACCGTTGACGCTTGGTCCAAGTTCTCAGCTTCAAAGAGAAAGTCAATTCATGTCAACTTTCTTCCAGCAACTACTCGAGAGAGAAGTAAGATGTGAAGGTTTTAACTGAGACGTGACCCAGAAAATGTGTTATTTTCTGATTGGCCGGATGGCATCAGAAGTTGATGTGAGAATGACATCAACACGTTGAAAGGGGGTCAAAAGATTAGTTTGTCAGAAAGATAAAGTGTTAGTTTCAGATGTCAGCATTTTATGATAAAACTGATTCCTTTGCTTTAACACTTTAACAAAATACTGTTGGTTTGATTAAAACAACGTCATTAAGCATCACATATGGGACCTATGTTAATGATAATAGCAAAAACAGATATTATTCATCTGATTATTAATTAGGACAAAAACAAAAGTTTCTTCTGAGGAGATTGTCCTGAGCTCAAACTAAAATGAGATAAACAGCGTCACTGAATCTTCACTGTAGGTTTGAGGAGAAATCCTTCATGAATAACATTTTGAGAAAATGTCCAGTTTGAATTAAATAGTCCTTGACTATCAAACATTAAATGCACTAATGCTTATACAAATAACACAAATTATTCATTGATGAACTTTGAATTAACACAAATTAAAAGAAGTCTCTGGATGACTTAATTTGTAATGTTTGATTCAAAGTAAAAGTAATAAAAGTATTATTGTCCCTTCAGGAATAACTCCCAAAAAGTTCATTACTGAGAGCGATCAGAGAAGTGTTTCAAAGGTCAAGGTTGTATCACTACA